>KN512533.1:18243-33697 GCA_000787155.1 Scartelaos histophorus | reverse complement strand
CTTCCCAATATTTTCCTGTATTTTTGATAATAAGTTATAAAAATCATTCAAGCCTTATTCACTATGGTATTTTCTCCTTTTGATTCCAGTGTTCAAAGGGAAAGGAGTCCGAGCCCTCCAGTGCACAACCCTCCCACTCCTCAGTCCACGGACAGCCAGCCCGCCCTCAGCGACGTCTCCACGGCAACGCCCACCACCGCCACCACTACCACCACCACCGCCGCCGCCGCCCCCGCCGTCGTCGCCAACCCCACGCCCAAGCGCAGGAGGCACCCTGACATGGACTGCATCAACTTCCAGAACCAGAGCCTGAGACGCTCCACCAGGAACACGTCAGGAGGGGACCGGCCAGCAGAGGGCAGCAGTGGGGGTAAGAGCTTCAGATGATGATGTTTAATACAAGACGTGGAAGGCAAATCAACATGGCGAAAGTCTAAATAGCATGATTTTATGGAGGACTTATCAATAAGAAGTTGTCTGGTTCACCATTTGCTGATGTTCAAGTTCAAAATTTGTTAATATGGGAAACTTAAAAAAAACAAACCTCACCACATTGTACAATAAACACTATTATTTTGTGTTAATATTAGATGAAAATAAGCTTTTTGACTAAGCCGGTCTACTAGTCTTATACTAGGCTAATTCAGGTACATTTACATTATAATTTTTGTTAATATACACAAAACAAATAAAATAACTTAAAATGATAATTTAGGGGTCAAAATTGGCATTTAGTATCAAAATCAAGATTCAAAAATCACTAATAAGACCCTGTTAGAGTGATATCCTCATTCTTATGTCTGTTATTTTAGGTGGGGGCAGTGCCACAGCATCTCCTCAGACAAAACGCAGGATTGTTGACAGTCCAGCACAGCCCAAGTTCTTCCTCAACCTTGACAAGAGTAAGTCAAAACAAAAGAAGTTGCACCATACATACGATGCTAAGACGCACTAGTGTCTGTTAGAGTGAAGAATTATTTAAACAAATAAAATATCTGTGGGATTAGGGTCATAATATAAAAACTCTGTGTTGGTGCATCCTTAGAAAACATAATACAACTTTATATGAATAATATACCGTTCATTTACAACTTAAATATAAAGATCTAATTTAAAAAGGTTAAACTTTTATAATAATTCCCCACATACCTGTAGTATCTCTAACCTCCATGGAACCAAATCATTTTTTCACAAATCCAGAGTTATTCTGCATGTTTTTTGTACTTCAAGTGTCAAATGTTCATGTGGTGCGACCGTCCGCCCTTAACTCATGATTTTTAAACTTCTTTAAAATGACTCTAAATCTAATTATATTTATTTTCTGCCTTTTTCGGCATATTTAGGTTTTTGTAGTTGCACGTGAAATTTCAGCTTTCTTGAGTATATATTTCCCCCATAATATTCAAACAAATATCCATCCATTGTCCATTTTTTTGTTTAGTTTCAAATCTCAATCTCATGTTCATATGACTCAGAACTTAGATTAACATCCCAACCATGTTTTAGAAAATAAAACAGTTTTAAGGTTATTCTCGGTTGCACCACATGAAATTTTTTAAGGTCGTAGCCAATTCATGTGCATAAAAAAACACTAAAAATGCTTCATATAAATGTCAAACACAGATTTATGCACCTGACATTGTAAATATTTGAAAAAGTTAAATAGAAACTAAATTTTAAAATTTGCCTGTTGAAAATCCTTATACGTCATTGACCATAAACCACCTTGTTAAACTTCTAATAGGCTTCCAGTAGTTATATAAAAGTTAGCTTGTTTAGACCTGGTTTGAGCCTGGTTTTATTGGTTTGTTCCTGTGCTAGTCGAGGTTTAGTCCCAGTTTAATCCTAATCTAAAACATAATATAATATATTAAAAAACAACACACTCTCACACTAAACACATTAAAATGGTTTTGCGTCTCATTCTCAGTTGTAGTAACCACTTCCCACCACTAGATGATGCCATTCCACTTCTTTACCACCCACTACCCTTCACAACTTTTTTACAGTGTTTTTTTCTCCGTTTTATTTCCAATCTCTCCTAAATTTACGCCTCTCTCCCTCTCTCCTCCAGAGACTCCGGTCCACAGCGGCTCGTCCTCCCCTATGCCCTTGACGCCGAACAAAGAGCGAGCTGGTCCCTTCTACGGACTGGAGAGCCGGAGAAACAATGAGCTCAATGAGGTGATCAGACTATTACAGCCCCAGTGCCATTAGCCCAAAGAGATATGATTAGTCCAAGGACACAGTGTAACTAATGCTACTGTCCAGGGGAATGAAGAGTCCTTAATGTAAAATGATGTGTGGAGTGCAGATGGCAGCTTAAACTACGCATTTATTCTAGTGGAGATTATCATTTTACTTCCTGGTTGGACATAATCAGCAGATATGACCTAAGTAGAGGTAATTTATTGACTGTTACCCAACAACCGCACTATAAATAAGGCCCAAAACTGAGATAAATTGATAGACACTCAAAAAACTTATCTAAACTGCACCATAGCTATAATTTAAAGTAATAAAATACATAAAAACACCTTTATCTTGTGAAATTAAGGTTTAAACTGCCTTCTTTGTGTGTACATTTTTGCCTTTTGACATAAGTACTTAGGTCCTGGTTTAGTCTAGACTGACCTTTAGGTGTCTTCTCTTCTGATTTGATTTGGTTGAGACTTGATTCTGTTCTCGTTCTTATTTAGTCCAGTTCTAGTCCAGGTTTAGTCCCAGTTTAAGTCATAACCTGTATTTGGTGTCTCACTTTACTCCGTGATTAGTCCTGGTGTAGTCGTGGTGTAGACCTGGTGTAGTCCAGTTATAGTCCAGTTATAGTCTTGGTGTAGACCTTAGGTAGACCTGGTGTAGCTCTGTTATTGTCCTGGTCCAGTCCTGGTCCAGTCCTGGCACATTCTTGGTCCCGTCCTGACATTCTTTGGGTCCAGTCCTGGTCCAGTCCTGGTCCAGTCCTGGTCCAGTCCTGGTCGCCTGGGCCTGGTTTGGTCCTTGTTTGGTCCTGGTTTAATCTTTGTGTTGTCCTTGTATAGTCCTTGTATAGTCCTTGTATAGTCCTGGTATAGTCCTTGTATAGTCCTTGTATAGTCCTGGTATAGTCCTGGTATAGTCCTGGTATAGTCCTGGTATAGTCCTGGTATAGTCCTGGTATAGCTCCTATGGTGTCTTATATGCTGTGCGTGTTTAAGTTCTGGTTTAGTCCTGATTTTGTGAGGATTTTTCCTTATGTTCTTAAATTATAAAAATAATTTCAGATGTGTTAAAAGGCTGGACATGTTTTTATTTTAGGTGCATCTCTCATGTACAAAGCAAACTTCTAGTATTGATATATTTTGTAGCCCAGTAAACTATAAAAACGTTGCTTTTCAGGCTTTTATGACTAACTCTTTGCTCTGTTGCGCAGGTTTTGAGCTGGAAGTTGACTCCCGATAATTACCCGATGAATGACCAACCTCCGCCTCCGTCTTATCTCTACGGATCACAGCACCTCCTCAGGCTTTTCGGTAACTTTTATGTCACATTTTCATCACATTCTCCGCAGTTTTAAAGGTTACGCTGTTTTTTTCATTGAGCCATTTTGTATTTTTAGTCAAACTTCCTGACATCCTCGGAAAGATGCAGATCCCAGAGAGGAATCTGAGGGCGTTGATCAAACATTTGGAGCAATTTCTCAGGTAAAAACAAAACAAAAAAACACACAAGGTCAAAGTTTTAAAGGTGCACTATGTAACTTTTCCGCCACCTGCTTGTGTCCATGGGGTAGAAAAGTTTAATGCCATACTGCGGGACATTGAATTTTTATAATATTTTGTATTTGGAGGCAAGTGCAGGTGAAGAAATTGATAAATAGTTGGATTATTATATATTTTTCTGCATTTGTGTAAATATGCTTTGTCTGGAATGTTCCACAGTATAGCATTAAACCGTTCTATGTGCATGGAAACCAAACCAGACCAGGTTACAAGTCAGATCTGTGGAGAGGCCACCCTGCACCCACAGTCAGAATATTTGTTTCTAGGTATTTTTGAGCTATAAAACCAGCTGTGACTGAATAAATTTAAAGTAGAGCTGTTTAATGTCGCACTGCGGAACATTCCAGACAAATGACGTATCCATAGAAACAAGTAGATGACGGAAAACGTTACACATTGCACCATTTAACTATGATTTTAAACCATTACAGTTAAAAGATTTAGTATGACCAAGAGGCATAAACTAGGTTATAAGTTATTTTACTTAATTTTTTTTTTCAAGTGGTAAATTGGTCGTCTTTGGGCTTCACTCAACTTCAACTAACACACATTGGGCTGCAAAATTCATCAAATTTCAGAACGCAATCGTAATTCGAGTGGATCCAATTAGCAAACGCTGATATTTGAAGTGGCATAATTTCCTCCACGAACCACAAAATTTTCAGTCTTATTCTATGTGAAAAACTGTATAAACACATTCTGAAATGTGATTTACATTTCAGTCTTTTTGTCAATTTTTCAGGAAGTGTTTAAAATGTGAACTTTGAACAGAATCCTAATATTACAGGTGCATTGTGTAACTTTTCTGGTGGTCTGTCACCTGCTTGTTACTATGGAGATCTCATAGATATATGGGTCAATGACGTATAAGGACTTTTAAGTTAAGTTTCTATTGAACTTTTTCAAATATTTACAATGTCAGGTGGATAAATCTATGTTTGATATTTATAGTAAGCATTTTTTATGTACATGAATTGGCTTCGACCATAAAAAATGTCATGTGGTGCGACTGAAAATAACCTTAAAACTGTTTTATTTTCTAAAACATGGGTGGGAGGTTAATCTAAGTTCTGAGTCATATGAACATGAGATTGAGATTTGAAACTACATAAAAAAATGGACACTTGAACAATATTAGTAGTTTGAATATTATGGGAAAATATATATTCAAGAAAGCTGGAATTTCATGTGAGGAAATACATGTTATTAGATTTTAAGTAAGGCGGGACGGTCGCACCACATGACATTTTAACTCTTAAAGTACAAAAAACATGCAGAATAACTCTAAATTTCTGAAAAAAAGATTTGGTTTTATGGAGGTCAGAGGTTCTACAGGTATGTGGGGAATTATTATGAAATTTTAACCTTTTTAACTGAAGAAACTGCAGTTGGACACACGTCATGTCATTGACTGATATCTCCCTGGAATGTTTAAAAGCATGAAATTAAACGGCTCCATTTTACATTTATGCAATTACAGGTGGTTTTATTGCTCAAAAAAACAGGCATTCTGACTGTGTGCGGGGTCGCCTCTCCACAGATCTGACCTGTAGCTCTGATTTGGTCTAAAATGATGGGGAAAAGCATCTGACGGACCCTCGACAAAAGCCACACAATGCACCTTAAAACATAATCTATGCACAATTTCAATTAGATATTTTTCCCAATTTGCCCAAACCTCTGATCACACTTATTTCAGACAAAGCCGAGACAATAGAAGTATACAGTCTGTGAGGTTTCTAAGTGGAGAGAGACAAAGAGAAAGTGAAAAAGAGTGAGAGAAAGTCAGAGCGAGATAGAGGAGAGAAGCATGTGTCCGTGTGCAGTGATGAGCGTTACACAAGCACACGTCTAATCTTTAAATCCTCCGCTGCGATCTTCAGTTCAGCCTGCCCCAAACCTCAGGGATTTAGGTCCTGCCGCCTCTAATCAAACCTCTGCAGTACCACCACGGGCCACTAGGCAGCGCTCTGGAGCAGGGCACAACACACAGACAGAGAGAGAGATGGCAGATAAATGACTTAACGTGAAAACGAGGAGACGGGGTGAGGTGAAAATGGTAAAACTGGGTACAATAGGGCTATACAGTATTTTTCTCAAACTTCTATGTGACAATTAAAGCCACAGTGTGTAACTTTTTAGCAAAAAAAAATCAAAAATAAAAAGCTGCTTGTGTATTTCTTCAGCTGTCCAGATTTTACCCATAGGAAAAGACAAAGGTTTTTCAATATTATCAATTTGTTTGCACTGGAAAATGCTGAAATAACACGCACACTACCGCTTTACTCTTGAGCAGGCTTGCCTCTCCACAAACCTGACTCGTGCCTGGCCTTGAGGAGGTCTGCTTCCTCTTATTTGCATGGACAAGATGTTCGTTTGGCTGTAATATTTCACAGTATGACATAAAAGTTCATAAAGATTGTGCAGCAGTGTCGTTTTAACTTCCTCTTTCCATTGGATCATGCAGGTGTAGTGCCGTTTTCCAAAAAATTTGTCTTAAATTTAGCCAAAAAGTAGTTGCTAAAGGTTCACTGCACAACTTTTCTGCTTGTTCCCTGTAGACGACATTACAGGTCAGATTTGTGGAGAGTCAGCCCCATTTACAGAGAGAATTTACATATTTTTAAGCAATAGAAACACCTGTAACGAACAAAAGTCAGACAGAAATGTTTAATGTCACAGCCTAGACGACGGACACTCCACGAGAAAAGTTTAAGATTATATTATGACCTGAATAGCAGCACTTATCAATTAACGGATAAATCTTTACATCCGTATCTGATAAACCTGCCCTTTAAACTTCCCAATTAACAACGGTACCATAAGTGTAACCTTCTCTTATCACCGGGAGCCATCTGTATCTGAGGCATGAGTTTCATTTCTGCACTGCCAGCACTTTATTGAACTCCGCGTAGGACATCCTTTTATGTAACCACTGTCACCGAACAGTAAATCAGTCGTTTCTCATACAACATAATGGGGCCGCCATAGAACGCTGTGTGTATAGAGCACATTTAATCTCATCTGGGTTCAAACTTTCTCTCTCTCGGCCCTGAATGTCATCGTAACTAATGTTGTGTATTTTGCTGTAGAAAATATGATGGTAAATTATGACTGAAAACCACTTTCAGCCATATACGCAACAGTAAAGCAGTGTAATCCTGGTTAAATCCTTAATTATGCTAAATGCTAAGCTAACTATGAAGTAAATTAGAAAAAACTATTATGAACCACTTATTTAAATAAATCACAGCTCTGTTAATGGCTCATCTTTTCTGGTGGAGGATCTGTCAAATGTGCTTGTCCCCATGGAGATTATGATTATTGTTTTCTCTGGAATGTTTCGGAGTGCGGCATTAAACCTTTCTATCTTCATGGAGACCAAATCAGACCAAGTTACAGGTCAGATATGTGGAGAGGCAGTCAGAATGCCTGTTTTTCTAGGTATTTTTGAGCTGTAAAACCACCTGTAATTAAATAAATGTAAAGTAGAGCTGTTTAATGTCACACTGTGGGACATTCGTATCCATAGAAACAAGCAGCTAATTGACCCCCAACCGAAAAGTTACACCTTTTTAAGATAGTTTGAGTAAATCACGCATATGTTAAAGCTACACTATGTAACATTTTCTATTGGGAGATACCTCACCTTCTTGTCTCCGTGGAGATGTAGTTGTTTTTATGTCTTATCAAGTATTTATTTCATTAAATGTGCTCAAAAATACATGGAAAAACATGCATTCTTACTGTGGGCAATGCTCGCCTTTCCACAGATCTGGTCACTAAATTGTCTCCATGGAGATAGATCATTTAATGCTGTACTGTGAAACATTGTAAGCTCTTGGCGTCTAACATTCCAGGAGAATATATGGTGCAAATAAAAACTAAACTGTGAGAAATAATGTTCATCTTTCACTAAAAAAATCTGTAGTCGTCTCCATGGAGATAGATAATTTAATGCCACACTGTGAAACATTTTGGGTGGTTTACATTCAGTGAGAAAAGTTACACAATTCACCTCTAATTATTCATTTTAACTTCAATGTACTTCAAAAAATAAGAAAAAAATCCCTCTATTGCAAATTTATCGTACAAATAAACCCTGAGAAATCCTGTTCATCTTTCACTAAACAAGTCCGTAGTCGTCTCCATGGAGATAGATAATTTAATGCTGCACTGTGAAACATTTTGGGTGGTTTACATTCCGTGAAAAAAGTTACACAGTTCACCTTTTATTTATTCACTTTAACTTCACTGTACTTCAAAAAATAAGAAAAAAATCCCTCTATTGCAAATTTATTGTACAAATGAACCCTGAGAAATCCTGTTCATCTTTCACTAAACAAGTCCGTAGTCGTCTCCATGGAGATAGATGATTTAATGCCGTACTGTGAAGCATTCTAAGCTCTTAGGCGGGTAACATTTCCACAAGAAAAGTTAGCTGGATCACCTTTTATTTATTCAAACCTTTACAACCCAAACTTCAGTGTACTTCAAAAATAAGAAAATAAATCCCCAATAGTGGAAATAATCTGGTACAAATCGACACTGAGCTCTGAAACTCTTGTAATGAATGATTTTCTTTCTAAAATCTAAAAATATTAAACCTCTCTGTACCCTGGGGACTGGCTAAAACCGTGGAGTCTATTGGGAAATCCTTCACACTTTAATTTTAAAATCAAGATTGCACGGAACTGATTGATGTGAGGGAAGTGCAATGCATTCTGGGACCTGGGCTCAGTTTTTCTTTTTCATTTTTGTCCTTCCTCTCGTTTTCTTAGATTAAAGCCCGTTTTTATGAACACGAGCTTAAGCAGAATTACAGGACGCCAATAGAAAACTGAAACGTTAACTATGAAATGTCCGCTGCCTACTTGTCTCTATGGAGATGTTGTTGCTAAGCCTGGAATGTTCCGTGGTATGACTTTAAACATACCAATTTAGCATTTATTCAATACAGGTGCTCAAAAATACATGAGTTTCTTCAGTGAATACGGACGCCGCTCCACAGATCTGATCTCTAATGTAGCCTCCCTCGTGTCTGATAAGCTTAATCTATATTGCGGAACATTCTAGACATAGCAACAGCGTTTCTATGGAGACAAACAGGTGGCGGAAATGCTCCTGAGTGCATTTTTAACGTTAAAATTGAACAGAATTCTACTTTTAAAACAGAAATTGTGATTTGTCTTTGCAGTTTTCATATTTTTCTCAACCCTTTTTACATTTCTACAACAATTACTTCCATTTTTTTGTAATGATACTAGACCTATATAGTAATTTAAATGGATTAATGGAAAACACTGACTCCTGGAAGGGTCTTTTTAGCTTTTACACTGCAAATTTCTCTTATTTAACTTATATCAGGTTATTCGTCTTGTTTTCAGATTTATTCTCTACTTACTAGTTCTGAGACGGCTTAATTCCAGTCTAGAGGTAGTTCATTTTAAGATTATTTGTCAAGTGAATGATCCGTCCATGCAGCAAGATAATTTCACTACTTTTTACATTTTATGATAGATTTAAATGTTTATATCTTAAGCTTTTTTGCAGTGCAGGCTCTCATCTCTTTCTGTCATTCTTCCTCTCTCTCGCCGCAAGCTCTTCCTCGTCTTTTTTTCTCTTTCTCTCTCCAATCCTTTCTCCCTTTTGTTTCCCTTCCCTTCCTCTATTTATTACGCAGTCTTTCCTCTCAACAGTTTCTCTATCTGTCTATTTATTTATCTATTTATTCGCAAAACATATACAAACATTTCGAATAGTTCATGCAGTTCTGTGGAAGTCTTGTGAAAAGCAACTCCAGAATCTGCCTTACCTTATAAAATGGGCCCCAAATATACACGAAATTACAAGTTATAATTGCATATGATCCAAAACAACCCCAAAACAGTTTTATGAGACACATTTTTGTATCATATCAACCCATAATCCTGACATTTGGTTATTCTACAGTTATACATTTTCCTTATGTCGCTAATAAATTGTTATTTATTGTCACCACTCTGCACTGCGAGTATGGTTTGTTTGCATTGAGATTAGGAGGGCCAGTGGAGCCAAGATGAGATGGCAAGATTTAGAGGATTTGGCCCAGTTGCGAATACTAAGAAGATCCAGGATTAGTCTTTCCTCACTACTGATTAGATAGAACAGAACAGGATAGGCAGAGCGCCTGGTGGAGGGAGGCGGTAGAACGGGGTGGGATAGGACGGGATGGGGGGGTATATATTCACTTGCCCCATGTGTACTGGTTCGTTCTAATGTCCCAGAGACTTATTGGCGTTGCTATAGTGAAGTTAGATCCCGTATACGTTGATCTATATGTCTGGTGGAGGGCACATGCTGTCAGGATTAGAGCGGGATGAAGCAACGATATCGAGGAAAGTTCACTTGGGAGATTGTCAGTTGGTCGGAGGTCAGGCTGTTCTGTCAGGGGTTTTCAAGCAGTGGGGCGAGGACTATTAGTGGTACAAAGGGAATTATATTAAGTACGATTATACCTGTTTCCTATAATCTAATAATGGGCAGTCAAGCTTCCTTTAAGGTCGTATATTATGCAAATTTGACTCTTATGAGCTTTTTAGCTATGTTATAATGCTGTTTTGTTTCATTCATACATGTTTGTTTAATCCTTTATTATAATCTGCCTACATTTCCAAAGCCAAAAATGCTTTGTTCCACCTTGTGATGTCACAGCGTGGTAGTTTTCAAGTCAACAGCCACGTTCTAGCATTTAGTGTTAGCAGAAATGGGCAATTCCAGGGCTGAAATCAACCAATTTTAGTGTAGTGAAGGTGTGTGCAGTTTAAAAACACAGTGGAGCACTTCCAGTATCACCACATGACATCACAAGGTGGAACAGAGGGATTTGTTTGAGAGAAGAACTCGAAATGTGCAGGATTTGCGTGTTAAACCTGTGAATGAAACAAACACAACTCCCAAGGAAACATTATAACAGTTCAAAAAGCATAATCTAAAAAAGTAGAAATCTACAAAGTGTAATTTTGATAAAAATTGTGTTCTGGCTTCAAGAAAATTGTAATATACATATATATTATTCATCGTAGCACCTTCTCCTTGCAAACTGTACAGACACTAAATCTTAGAGGCATTTTCAAGACACAAGTTTTACAAGACAAGTTTTACTACAAGAAAATACAATGATTAAGGTGACATTGAATTATGATTAAAATTATTGCTCCAATCAACCATTATTTTTGTTGCTTTTAAAAACATAGTCGCAAAACATTACTAATACATTTTAATAAGTCCCTTTTTTATACTTTACGTTTAACCTTTAAACGGAACATAAATCATTTCAAATAATCTTTTTTTTGACTAACCATACTTTGTTATACGAAGAAATAAAGGCAAAATAACACTTAGAGCTTTTATATTACTGAGTTTTAGATTATATCAGAACATTGTATAGGTCTGTATGATTTAAAGTTACTTTTTTGACAAATAATTGACTCAAATAAATATATATTTTTTTTCATTATGATCTATTTATTTTTAGGCAGGCTCCAGAAAATGTGTTGTTTAAAGCCATTTTGTATTTTTTTCTTGGGTTTTCAGACTATATTATACAGTTTTTTGGCTGTGTTCGCTAATGTGTGCATTGTGTCACCATGGAAACTGCTGAGCATTGTGTCACTAGAAAAGCATAGACCACCCCCAGCGTGAGCGCCGAGTCTCCGCAAACTGTCAATACAAGAAGGCAGGGATAATGCGAGACTTTTCACCTATCTCACTAAAGCTTGTCCTCTCTCCCCTCCCCAATCCCACCCCCGAATCCCAACCCTCCCATCTGTCTCGTAGGTTTTTGGCCGAGTTCCACGAAGATTTTTTCCCTGAGTCGGCTTATGTGTCTGCGTCGGAAGCCCACTACAGCATGAAACAGCCCAGGCCAATTTACTGAAGCATTTGTTTCTATTTGCGATGCCACTTTCACTTTCGGACCCCGGCGTTTTTTTTGTTTCGTTTTTTTTTTCCAGTTCCAAAATGGCCGCCGCCGAAAGCTGGGTTTGCTTACGTTACATTCCTGGCTTGTTCCGCTAGTTGCTACGCTACTGCTTTGCTACTACTACTATAACTACTGCTGCTACTACAAAAGTAACTGCATTTTTCGGAAGGACTTCCAGTGCGTCTTCAATGATGCTAATTCTTCACTTGGACATCAAAATAGACACACTAGCTTGATATTAATGGCTAAACGCTAACTTGGAAGGACACTTTTGCCAATACACTCTGCATTAGCAACAACAAAAAAGTTGAAAACGAGATTGCAATTGCGTAGTTTTGGTGTCTTCGCTGACTTCTTAGTTTGCTTCTTTGTTAGCCTTCTTGCTAGCCTAGCTTCCTGCAAGCAGTTTAAAAATCTTCTGGGATTTTGTGCTTGATATTAAAGGCCAAAAGCAAATCACCCACTGTTATAAGTTGGAAAATTGCTCTAACAAAGACATAGCTATTATTTAGTTCAAGGTGCACTACATAACATTTCAGATTGGGAGTCTGCTTCCATGGAGATGCTATTTCTTTGCCTCTTATGTTCCACAACATGGTCTTAAAGTCAATTATGGGTGTTTTTATTGCTCAAAAATACCTTTTAATGCCATATTTTGGAATATAAGAGGTAACACAATAGCAAGTAACTGGTGGGCCCTCTACCGGAAAAGTTACACAGTGCACCTTGAAGGCATTACCCCCAATTCATGTGCTACTTTCTCATTTGTTAGCCTTGTTAGCTAGCTACAGGTTAAGTTATTGCTATATCTACTATTGGATTTGTTTTTTTTAACAAGCATTCATTCAGACCAGGGGAGTTGACAAAGGGGGACAAAGGGCTCTGTTGTCCCGGACCCCAAGGTTTTACCCCAGAACCCCAAAATTGGAACCTCTGCCTATTAATTTATATTATAAGGGGGCCCATGTAAGGCTTCTTGGCTTGGGCCCCCAAATTTCTGCAAACGGCCCTGATTCTGATTCAGATTTTCTCTTGCCATTTTGTGCATACTTTGCTTTTTTCATGTAATACTTTTCAATGTATGTATGTCTTTTTCAACCTAGATTTTCCATTGCAGCTATAGTATGAAGTTTCCGAAGATAATATTATAAGTTTAGTACCAGTAAATAAATTGCACACAGTATAACAAATGCTGAAATGATTTGTTGTTTATGTAATTTTAAGTTGTACTTCTTAATGTGTACAATTGTAAATATCCCAGATACTTGAACAGAGAATAGACATTATAGTGACTTTTGGGAACATGTTATTTCACTGTTAATGACAACTGAAGGTTTTGTTGAGTATTTTTGTCAATAAAATATTTTTTTCTAGTTTGTACTTTTTTCATTACATACACATTTTTCTAATCCTGTTGCCATTAGTTGTTTTAATTCTACTGTGTATTGCTATATGTTATTATGTATGATTTATATAACAGATACAATTTGATCTTTATTATTTATCGTATTTATTTAAAACAAGGACAGGGTACAAAAGCATTACTCTCACAGAGAAAAGATGCTCTGTGCCAGATTTAGATACAAACTACTTTCCATCTGCAGTCCTTGGGCAGGTACAAAATACATTAAAGAAATGAATTATCTTAGACCAACTCTAACTGCAACATTTCATCAGTAACAGACAGTGTCCTGAAAATAACCACTATCCAGTTCATCATTTAACATTTATAACAATCAAAATGAATTAATGCTACTAATCAGTAAAACATAATCTGTATTTGTTGAGAAAGTTCACAATTTAGAAAGTCTTATCTATGAAAAACTGAAACACTGAGATATAAAAAAGCAGCTATATTTTTAACATCAAGTGCGCATGAACATTTGTGAGAATATTGGTTTACTTTCCAGTTATAAAAAAAGTACATTTTTGTATCATTTTTTTTATTTATTTAGTATTATAGAACTGAACCTGGACTAGAACAGGACTAGAACAAGGACTTAAGTGGGTTCAAACCAGGACAAGAAGATATTGGTTTACTTTCCAGTTATAAAAAAGTTAATTTCAAAATAATACATGAAGTATTTATTTATTTTGTATTATAGAACTAAACCTGGACTAGATCAGGCCTAGAACGAGGACTTAAGTGGGTGCAAACCAGGACAAGAACTAAGCGTAAGTATGAATGAAACGAAACACAACTCGGGGTCTGTTTGTGATGAGGAAACAACACTAACGGAAACTCGTGTCATATGGGCCCTTTAAATTCACGCCGCTTACAGACCTCGCCGTCATTAAGATGTATTTAATGTAGTTGTTTTGCTTGAGTCTACACTGCACTCCTCTTCACTCAGGAACCTCTCACGTCCGGGGAAAGCCTGAGCGTTTCCCAGGTGGATCAAATCGAATCAGGGCCGTTTCTTCCTGTTGATGAAATGAGAAACATCTGAGACTCCTCTGAGCTCCGAGTTACTGTAAGTTTAACACGATACTGCGACACAATGTTGAATTATATGTTCAAATTATGGTCTGAGCGTCGTATTTTCGTCATTGCTTTTGGTGAGGTCTCCTTAGGTCGACCTTGCTAGTTTTTCCTTGTATTTCTTGATGCATATTGTAAGTAGATTGAGTGATTATATGTATATTATATGTATTGACTGAAGGTTTGAATCTTAAAACAAAAATTAGACAAAACTAAAATAACACAACAGTAGCAGAGCTGTAGCCAACTCGCAATTTTTCATAATATTTTCTTCTCTTTCTGTTTTCTTCCATATTATCTCTTCCACTTTGCCATTAGGTGGTAATCCAGACCAAGACCTCTCGCATTTTTACGGGAATCTTTTTGGCCATAACCATTCTACAAAATGTACTTCGACCGAACAGAAACTAGCTGCTATTGTCTGTTGCCTCATTTGAACCGCTTTACACCTTTTCTTCCCTTTCGGATATAATATTTTAGCTGTGAAATCTCTTGTTCACACTATATATCTATACATCTTTATGGCACTGTCTGGCATATCTGGAATATACATGGTTTTTAGCCCTAATAATGCGGTTTTAGCCTCATTTGAACTGTATTAAACTTTTTTTTTTCCCATTCAGACAACAATATAGCCATGAAATCTACCCACTTCTTTGTTCACACTTTTTATGGCACTGTCTATCATGGGACATATCTAGCTGCTAGCTGTTAGCCATAATAATGCTATTGTTTTTAGCCTCATTTGAACTATGTTACCAACTTTCCATTCAAACAATATAGCAGTGAAATTTTCCTATAATACTTTATTATTCACACTATACATCTGATCATTTTTATGCCGCTGTCTATCATATATATCGCATATCTGACTGCTAAGTGGTTTTAGCCATAATAATTATATTGTTTATAATACTTTATTATTCACACTATACATCTGATCATTTTTATGCCGCTGTCTATCACATATATCGCATATCTGACTGCTAAGTGGTTTTAGCTATAATAATTATATTGTTTTTAGCCTCATTTGAACTGTGTTACCTTTTTTTTCTCCCTTCAAACAACAATATAGCTCTTATCTCTCTCCACTTTATTGCTGACTGTATTTATGGCACTATCACTTGGCATATCTAACCGCCAAGTGGTTTTAGCTGTTAGCCCTAATAATGATATTGATTTAGCCTCATTTGAACTGTGTTACCTATTTATTTTTCTTTATTTTTTCCATTCAAACTTATGCTATAT
>KN512533.1:0-18218 GCA_000787155.1 Scartelaos histophorus | reverse complement strand
CACTGTCCATCACCTGGCATATCTGTCCGTAGTTTTAGCTGTTATCCCTCATAGTGCTATTGTTTTTAGCCTAATTTGAATTGTTTTGCACTTTTTTCCATTCAAACAGCAATACAAATAATAACAGACCAGGCATTTATTTGAGACCAGGCTTTAATTTGGGGCAGGCGATTAATTCCTTCCTCACAAAAATCTTGCTCAGCAAAACTGGGAAAAGCAGTATGACTATAAGTTACAGTTTTTATGGCACGGGCTTAGAGGAGGCGTCGCAGTTATACAATGGCCTGGTGACTACTTTCCCTCTCTTGTCAGCATGATTCTTGTCACCTCGTCTCCTGCATTTCCTCTCACGCCACAGCAGCTACAATGACATTGCTGCTTCCTCCGAATTGCCAAACTGAAGCAATATTACCAAAACTCCTAAAAACTGCTTCCATTTCCTGCCCGCTATATGTTCTGCTTTTTTGGTCACGGTGAGGGTGATGGGACAGCGCAGAGAATATAGCCTATTCATAACGAGTCGCACAACCAGACTCGTATAGGCAGAACCACAGATTGTATAAAAGAAGTGCACTTCCTGTTTGGCGCGCAGCGGCTTGCTTTAGCTATGTCCATTCATATATACGGTCTATGGGCAGGATTGAAGTCAAAGTGCTCCTGTACGCTGTAAATATCATGCTCTCTGTGGTGTTGGCGCTCACCAGTCATGATATCTTGGTTAAATAAAGCCCAAAAATGGAAAATGGGAGCAGGCTTTCTATATTAGACTCAACTTTTATTTGGGACGGGCGGTTATTTGTCAAAAAATACACCTACATCTGGGATTAAAGGGGATCCGACAATCCACTTAATTGAAACCGAAGCTGTATTTGGTACTTTACGGTATCTGTGAAATCTTCCCACTTTATTGTTCACACTGTATATCATGTGGCATATCGAGCTTCTAGATGGTTTCAGCTATTAGCCCTGATAATGCGATTGTTTTTAGCCTCATTTGAACTGTGTTACACCTTTTTTTTTCTTTTTCCATTCAGACAAATCTGCGCACTTTTATGTTCACACTCTTTATGGCATATCTAGGCGCTATCTTGTTTTAGCTGTTAGCCATAATAACGCTATTGTTTTTAGCCTCATTTGAACTGCGTTACCTTTTTTTTCATTTCTTTTTCCACTCGAACTTATACTATAACACCGCTCACACTATGCATCTTCATGGCGCTGTGTATCACCTGGCACATCTAGCCGCTAAGTGGTTTTAGCTGTTAGCCCTAATGCTATTTTGTGTAATGAACTCCTTATCACTGAAACCCAATACTTCTCACTTCTTCTCTGTAGCGTAGACCCTATCACGTAACCACAAATTCGCTATACTGTCCAGTCCTGGCCGTACATCTCCTCATTGATTACCTATTTCCTCATTATCCAATTGCGGTCTCGAAAAGTGCTGTAATGTAATGTTAGCTAGCACCTCCATAAGTGGCCTGTCTTCTTCTATGAAAGCTTTTAGCCAGTCTACACACTCACCTCTCAGCTCAAATTTGATTGGCTGCTCCCATATCTTTCTTTAAATTTGATTGGTTGCAAAGTCTATATCTTTGCTACTTGCTATTAAATCAGAAAATATTTAGCGTATTCTCGCGGTTCTTGCTCTCTTCTCCGCAAGCGTGTCCAGCTAACTTTCCCGATGTTCAATTTCGGCTCTATCAAGACTTCTCTTTCATATTCCTCGCCAGATTTGTCAGCGCCGTCAAAATCCTTCTCCGTTTTAGCTCGCCATGCCTCCCTTTTCTCCTGTTTTTACCCCAGACTGTCGACCCTATCCTGCAATCAGGATTTCAAGGGGTTCCGAGAGGTGAGGTTGGATAGTCCCTCCGGCTCTTCCAACTCTTCCTGGTCTTCCTCGATTTTTCCGAGTTCAGAAATAACTTCCATCAGTTCGGACCAGATTGTGACGCCACTGTCTGCCCCATGTCTGTACCAGCCGATGGAAAAGGGAGCTATGGGTGCCTCCGAGGACAAAATGGTGTGGAAAGAGACGTCTTTTCTTGGGAATGATGAGTAAGTAGATGGCAGTAAGTTTGGTGTTGTTGGTGTCGAAAATTTTATTTCGTTTCTGGTGAAGACGGGAAGTTTGTTCTATTTTTTAAAACATTATCTGTATAAAGACTTGATGTTAAGGTGCACTGTGTAACATTTTGATTGGGGGTCCGTCATCTGTTTGTTTCTATGGATTTTTTCCTGAAATGTCTCACAGTATGACATTAAACAGCTCGATCTTACATTTATTCAATCATAGTTGGTTTTATAGCTTAAAAATACCTAGAAAAACGAGAATTGTCTGATTCTTTGACCTGTTATAATGTTTTCTAAAAACCTATTTGCACAAACTCTGTCTGTTCCACCTCGTGATGTCATATGGTAATACATTAAACTCAATTCCAGTTTTGAAATGCTAATCTCTACTGAAAAAAGGTAAAAGCTGTTAACTTTAAAACTATTGCGTCATGACTTCACAAAGTGGAACGGAGCATTTTGAACTTTGGAGATACAGACAAAGCAGGACTCAAAAGTGTCAATGAAACAAAACACAACTCAAGGCATGTTTTTGATGAGGTAAGTTAACAATATTATAACAGATTAGATAAAAGGTAGATTAAAATAGCTGATGGAGCAGAATGTTAAAAGAAAAGCCAAAAATGAAATTGACAAATCAGTTGCATCCAAAAGTCAAAAACAATTCCACTTGTATTATTTTAGCTGGATATATAAAGCTAAAAGCTCACAAGATGGGACCTTTAATGCCGTATCCCTGCATATTACAAATACTACATATACATACTTATACTATTATATTTGACCTCAGTTGCTTGGTTCATTCTTCTTAAATGCTGATTGTCCCTTTGCTGTGAATGAGTGCAGCTTTTCTTGGGAATGATGAGTAAATACGTGACAGTAAGTTTGGTGCTGTCGGCGTCTGTGGGGAATGGGTGAAAATGAGGCGGGAACACAGAGAAGTCAGTGCAATTAGTCTGAAAAATGGAGTCTGACCTGGTTCAGCCATTTTTATTTGTATAATTTATATCCAATAAAATAACCAAAGATTTAGCAAACTGATTTCTGTGGAGTTTAATGGCAGCTTACGTCCAAAAAGTTGCATTACTGTAAAATGTACTTAGGTGAGTAATTAAGTTGAAAATGTATGTTTTTTTATTCCCAGGGATCTAAACCAGGTCTAAAAAAAACAGTTCTAGGTCAAAACTCAGGTTAAATCAGTACTAAAAAATACACATACTATAGATAGATAAATACTAATTATTATCCAGAAGGGAATTCATTTTTGGCACCAACAATGATGTATAATAATACTGATAATACAGTAAATAACAAGTAATAATAATAAAGTCATAATAGAATAATAAATATAATACAAATAATATTAAAAACTAAATAAAGTAATAATAAGAAACAAGAAAACCAAAGAAGGACTGAAATCTCAACTAAATTGACAGTTTGGGAACCACTAATCTTAATAATTATTGCCCCAGTGCATCTCAGTGTCTTATAGTGTCAAGTGTTAATTGCTTATTTTATTTACCACTATATAAAACATATATTCACTTTAAACTCTTAGTGCCAACCATTGAAGTTGCATTTATATCTGCATTTTTCTTTTAAATGCGGTTTTCTTCTACCATTATGTCCAGTTGCTCTGTGATTTAATGTAAAATCAATACAGTTTCACATAGGCTGCCAAATAATAATAGTATGGAATGTCTGATAAAATGTTTTGACATAACCACTTTCCTGGTGAAGATGGGTTTGTTCTGTATTTTAAGAGTGTGTGTGTAAAGACTAGATTTAAGAGTTTGTTAAGAGCCCAAGAACAAATGACCTTAAAGCGTTGAATACATAAGCCAAGTAGTATTTCTTCTAAAATGCATTGTAGTTTTATATTTATGTTAACTACACTTTCAGAGTCTGCAAAGGCATAGTTATAATACTAAATGTCACATATTTTTGTATATGAGTACACCAGAACTGTTCATTTTGTTCATTTTCAGACCAAGAGACAATGGATATTTTTGCAGTAGAAACTATCACTTCATAAATGGTCCTTGCTGTTTGCTAATGGTCACTATTACAGTTGTGATTTCTATTCAGTTGTGCTTAATCTCACAACCCCACTGCGCTATATTATATTTGACCTCTCTCGCTTGGTTCATTCATCTTTCTAAATACTGATCATCTCTTTGCAGTGAGTGCAGCAGCAGAACTCTGTGTTCAGATAAAACAGGACACATTAGTTTTAAATCAGGATCATAAATCACCTCCTCTCTCCTCTGTATCCTCTGAGGCACAGCTAAAGTCTGTCCATAAAGACGTTACACAACTGTAATTCAAAATTGTCGCTCAAATAGGGAAAAGTACAGCTATATATTTTTGCTCCAGTAATTTTTACCATTTATTTTATTTTGTTGGATCTGGAGCCTTGTTATAGTCAGTACATGTAGTTTTATCCATTTATTTTCTACAACTCAAGCAGGGCAAGGCTGTGGAGGCTGAGGTCTGAAGTAAGAGCTCCCAAATTTCCTTTTTTGTTCAAACGTCAAAGGTGTTTCCAGTCCAGCCGAGAGACACAGTCCCTCCGGTGTGTCCTGGGTCATCCTCGGGTGGGACCTCCTGGTCGGACATGAACACCTCTCCAGGGAGGAGTCCAGGAGGCATCAGAACCATAGACTGTATAAAAAAGTGGACTAAGCGAGTGTGAGGTCACCCATAGCGTTTAGCGCCGCTCAAATGAGGCTCGCGATGCTAACGGCTACAGGAGCGAATCTGGAGCCAGGCTCTATGTTATGAATAGGATTTCTTGACTAGGGAAATAGCGAAAAAAAAATTCAGGATCATGTAGAGCGGGTTAATAAGAACATTTTAAGACCAAGATGAAGAGGATCAGTGGAGCAGGTTCAGAGAGACGAGCCACAAGATCCTAATGTAAGTCAATGGGAGCCAGAGTCAGAAGGACCCGGAAGAGCCTCCTGGAGCACTTCCTATTTGGCACGCGGCGGCTAACGCGTTAGCTATGTCCATTCATATATACAGTCTATGATCAGAACAGATGCCCAAGCCTCAGCTGTCCTCCTCTCAGTGTGGAGGAGCAGCAGCTCTACTCCGAGCTCCTCCCTCGTGACCATAGCCTCTGTAAAGAAGTGGACAAAGGGAGTGTAACGTTTTCATTAGTGTTTGGCTCCAATCAAATTAAGCTCACATGGCTTCCATTTATAGAAGTGAATTTGAAACCGAGTTCCATAATAGGAACTAGAATTTATTTACAGTTAAAATAGTAAAATAAAAACACCATGACCATGTAGAGTTCATATGTGAAAACATTTAACACCAAAATGATTAACCTCACAGAAGAGGAAGGTGATTGTTTTTCAGTGTAAAATGAATTGGAGCCAGTGTCGATGGAGCGAGAAACGCACCTGTGCTCACTTCCTATTTGGAATGTTAGCGGTTAGCGAGTTAGCGACGTCCATTTGTATACATGCTATTCCAATGACTGCGCTCCTCTTCCTCGTCTCTCAGGGAGCTCCCAGCCACCCTGCGGAGGAAACTCATTTAGGCTGCCTGTATCTGTGAAGGCCAAAAGGACACAAACTTTTTTCTGCTCGAGTAGCTGTTCAATTTCGTTTTCTATTTATTTATTTATTCATTTATTTATTTATTTTTACAATGACAAACTGAATCTAAGCTCTATGCCACTACTACTACTACTACTACTACTACTACTATTATCATCCATATACAAATGTAACTGCTTCTTACTGCTGCTACTTACCATCACTGCTAAAATGCACTGGTCCAATGCCTCCGAAATAAGCAAAATGTTGTAATGAAAAAGATTGTAATGACTTTTTCCACTCTGAGTTGCAAACACGGCAAAGAAGTGAGTTTCCTTTGCTGCTGGATGGAGGCAGTCGTCTACTCCCACTTTCATTTGTAAACTTAACTTAATTTCTGCTTCACAAATCATCTTCATCACGCCATACTTACATTTTTAGTCAGTCTTACAGGAAGCATTTTGATAAGTAATATCAAATGGCATATCATGTTACAATAAAATAACATTGTCTCATACTTTAGGAGACAGTATATTACATTTAAAAGAGACATTTAAACAAGGAGTGGCAAGTAGTGACTTTTTCCTTGGTACTGTTAAATATTGAAGTTTGGTGTAGAGTAAAATGGTTTCAAATAAGGACAGTATATTGTACGTTTAATGTTAATAAAATGTATATGAAAAATAATGCAAATATTACATATATAATACCATATAAATACTTAGATTGCTAATGTAGGCTGCATCCACTTACAGTAACATGCAGAAAATGAATGCATAATTTTAGACCAAATTCTTGCTTAACGAATTAATTCAATAATTGTGATGAGCAGATCAATACCAGAATCTATTTATACTTAATGAGGTACTAAAAAGTATTAATTTCTATGCCAAAAATACAGTTATAATTAAAATCTCTAAAAAAAAATCACGGATATCTCCCAAATTATTCCCCTATATTTTGCAGACCCATTTCAGCTGAGCAAAAGTATAAAAAAAAACATGCAAAACTTTCTTAAAATACTCCCGCGTCCCATTTTTCAATCCAAACCCTCCAAGTTAACAAAATCTGAGACCAGTCCAAGTAGAGTAGCGTAACCTTTAGCTTGCCTTGCTAAGTAGTCGTGTAGCATACTTCATCCATTTTGGTGCAAGCCTCCACTGAGCCGCCACCTGCTACTGTGTTTTAGCCAAGTCTCTATGTATAGCTGTGACTGCAGGCAAGAGACACTCAAAAAACAAGAAATTATGTTATGCTGATTTTCCACATTTGATACGCACTGAAAATATATTCGCCAGGATGTTGCTTTGCTCTAAAATGTTGCACAGTATGACATTAAACGTCCTGTACCTGACTTTTACCCCCAAGTATTTGAGCAAAAACATGTTTTCTTGCCCCAGTACAGATATATTTGTATCTAATTAGGAAGCTTATCATTGCGCAGTAATCACAAAGTGTGTGTTAGCATGCTATTTATTAGCTTAATTTTCATGGCAAAACTTCGAACTGGTCTCTGGGAGTCGGTAAAAGCTCTTACAAACTCATCCTGGTGATTAATTATGATGCTCAGAATGCATAAGGTAAACTTCAGACCGCTGCAAACCGTTTAAAACTTAATAGTCCTGTTTTTTACATTTTTAAAACTGTAAAAATGACACACAGTGCCTTTAATTTTAACTGTCGTCATGGAGACAAATAGTTGGTAGTTGAGCTTGAGTTGAATAGTAGTTGAACCACTATTCTACTATTACACTTTGCAGCTTGACGATCAACATAACTTGGGATGTGTGACGCTAACTGAAGGTACTACTCTGTCTAAAGCTCTGTTATTCAAATTAGAAGCTTTAAATGGAGCTTTATTTTAGCAGAGTCTGACCATAAAGAACAGACTTATTTGGAACTACGACAGGTTTAAAAAGTCTCTCAAACATGAAATTACAGTCACGAGCTAGCTAGCATTAGCCGACAGGTTTTCCGATAGCCACTTTCACCCTTTTGTCGAAAATCAAACTCCTAAACAGGACCTTGAACGCTCGTATTGATCACAGGCTTCTGAAAATGTGCGGTTTAAATCCATTTTGTGTTTGTTTTCTTGGGTTTTCAGACAACGTTAAAACCTTTGTGACAGTGTTTAGGTTGCGTCACTGTGGTAACGGCTAAACGTTCCATAATAGAGACACACGTAGAACACCCCCAGCGCTGCAAAGTATCAATAGCCCAATCTAATATAGCCATCAAAACTGCTGTAGTCATCAATAGAGATTTACTACGGGGCGTTAGACCATTGCACTCGTAAATACAGATCAGTTTGACAGCCCATTTTGAAAGACGCTGTAAAGTTACTGGGGTTTGATGGATTACCGCTCGCTCTAATAGTAATATGAGTCAATCAGTGGGCTACACCTGGACGTCAGAGCCATTTCTCACTAAAGATCCAGGCGTCACTCAATAGCTGTTGTACTGATTGTGAAGCTGAGTGTATGGTTGTTTGAAATGGGTTTGTACCAATAAGACACACAGGTATTTGAAAGTACATATAGTATTAGTTGAGTTTGTGGTGCTTACATTTTTCAGTTGCCAAAGAATCATGTTGTAATGTGAAATAAATGGGAAAGTCATAAGTCTGAACAAGTAAGAAAATGGATTAAAATTTACGATAGGGTTTTACACATTTAATTGTATAGAGTTTGTATAGAGTTTGCATGTTCTGAGTAGGACTGCGCCTGAATTTGACCTCAGTGACGTTGAAGTCAAATATAATCTTAACAATTTTAAACAAATCAGGTCTTTTTTAACACTTGGTGCTGCTAGAATGTTTCTTCACTCAATGATTTTATCCCATATTGAATACTGCATTACAAGCTGGTCTCTCACCACTGTTACAAATTTGAAAATAATTGAATTACTGTTTAAAAAATCTCTTAAAATTTTTTACCAAAAAACTAATTCATTCATTCATCAAGTACAATCTTTTAAATTTTGAACATTTTATACATTTTAAGTATGTTTGCTTCATTTATAAAGCGCTACATGGACTAGCCCCGCCCCCCATGTCTGTCTTTTTCAAACCTAAGACGTCAAGTGGTCCCAAAACCAGAGGAGACTGTGAGGTCCCCACAGAAGAACTTCTTTTAGACAGAACAGTCTCTCTGTGAGGGCCACTAACATCTGGACCAGTCTCCTCTGCACATACAAGATCAGCGGGCCACTAACATCTCAAACTATGGCTGAAAACCAACCAGTCATGTGACCACTAGACTTTTGTTTTTGCTGCTTGTGTTGTATGTTGTATTTTTATGTATTTGCCTGCCGAGGGACTACGGATGAAAATTTGCTTTGTAGCTAAAATCTGGCATATTTACATGTGTTTTATACTTATGTTCATTAATGTGCATTATCCCTATCAAATAAATAAATAAATTAGCATGAGTCAAATGTTTGTAGTAGTAGCTGTTGTTAATACCGATAGTGACCAGTATCGGTTTTTGGTGCCGATCCAGGAAATTTTGCTGTTTGGGAAATTTTATTCGTATAAAGTTCTGTAATTGGTTCCAAGATAATAACAATTGCATCCAATAATTACCCAAGGAAGAGTGGCTGACGCTGTTCGCTGCAGATGCCAATGGAGATCGAAATGAACAATAAACAATTAAATCAATTTTGTATTAAGTTAAAGGATTGTGTCATGATAATAATAATGGACGATGGTACGGTGTTTGAGTGAAGGATATTAATCTATAAAGTATTCATAAATCCTCACAAGAACCTTTTTTAATTTACATTGATACTTTAAAAGCCCTACACCTGATATTTAGTGTATTAATGTCCAATCCAATCCACTTTTCATAAACAAAACTGGTTCCAAAGTGTTTCACAATACAGACAAAACATATCCAACAGAAATGAAAAATTAAGCAATAAAAACAATAAAACTAGTAAATTCAAATAAGAGCAAGAATTCCAATAAATAAGAAAAACGTAAAAAAGAAAACATTAAAATAAAAAATAAAAAAAAAAACCACAAAGGACCACACAACTCATGTGGTGTTTAAAGCCAGAGAATAAAAGTAACTTAAGATAAGGATTAAAACACTTCACTGTGGAGGCAGTTCGGATGTGGGGGGCAGAGCATTTTAGAGTGTTCCAGGGCGTTCCACGGTGTTCCAGGTTTTTTTTAGAGCATTTTAGAGCATTCCAGGACGTTCCAGGGTGTTCCAGAGTGTTTTAGAGCTTTCCATTGCGTTCCAGGGCGTTCCAGGGCGTTCCAGGGCGTTCCAGAGTGTTTTAGAGAATTCCAGGGCGTTCCAGAGTGTTTTAGTGCGTTCCAGGGCGTTCCAAGGCGTTCCAGGGTGTTTTAGAGTGTTTCATCGCGTTCCAGGGCATTCCAGGGCGTTCCAGGGCATTCCAGAGTGATTAAGAGTGTTTTAGAGCGTTCCATGGCGTTCCAGAGCGTTCCAGGGCGTTCCAGGGCGTTCCAAGGCGTTCCAGGGCGTTCTAGGGCGTTCCAAGGCGTTCCAAGGCATTCCAGAGTGTTTAAGAGCATTTTAAAGCGTTTCAGGGCATTCCAGGGTGTTCAAGGCGTTCCCAAGCTTAGGGCCGGCCACAGAAAAGACCCTGTTCACCCTGGTTTTAAGTCTTGTCTTAAGCACCAAGAGCTGGAGATGGTCCCTCAGAACTCAAAACGCACGTTCTAGGGTGTTTTAGAGCATTTTAGAGTGTTCCAGGGTGTTCCAGGGCATTTCAGGGCATTTCAGGGCATTCCAGGGCGTTCCAATGCGTTCCAGAGTGTTTAAGAGGGTTTTAAAGCGTTCCAGGGTGTTCCAGGGCGTTCCCAAGCTTAGGGCCAGCCACAGAGAAGACCATGTTCCCCCTGGTTTTAAGTCTTGTCTTAAGCACCAAAAGCTGGAGAGTCAAATACATGAAAAAGTCATTGACATAAATAAAAATGTATTGTTTAATAGAAACAAACCAATTTAACACAAAAACTTGAACCCCAGGCCCCCTTTTGTTATAATGAGCCATGTTAATCATTGATTGTGTGGCGGTGCTGCAGAGGTTATTGGTGTCTCTGGATAAACACCAGAGCGAATGGGATTATCCAAACACTATAACGCATAAGTCAACAAATGAAGGACAAATATAATGGGGCATTACAGTACAGAGCCCTGTGCTGACTCAGACCAGCATAAACAATACAAGAGATTTATTCACATCACTCCCTCCAATCTTGGCGTTCAAAATTGACAAAATAAATTGGCTAAACACTGGATTTTCCCTAATCTATGTAAAGGATGACGTGGCAAAAATGATAATAGAACAGATAATTGGACTGCATCTGTATAATACTCTTGAGGTTAATAAATAAACATAATTAAGATTTGGTTCAGTGATCTTTAATCTTTTTACTTGCTATTTGAATTTAATGGTCCTATATTACACAAAGCTGACTCTTGTGAGCTTTTACCCACGTTATGATGCCGTGACCTCATCAAAAACATATCTGGAGTTGTGTTTTGTTTCATTCACACATGTTCGAGTAATTGTTTATATTTTTTTTTTAAAGTTAACAGCTCATTTTACCTTTTGTTCAGTAGAGATTGACAATTCTATGGTTAAAATGATCCAGATGATTCTAGTGAAAGTGTATGGAGTATTTTCAGTTTGAGCAGCCTAATATGGGCCCTTCTATAACTCAGCCTAAATATGGGGTCCACCGCCTATTCTGACAACCCTTTATTACGATATTTGGTTATTTAAACATCCCGGTATTATTTAGAAATGCTAGTTTTCCGACACTTTTTAGTATGGCTATTCCGTCTGTGATAGTCTAGTCTATAGGGGCAGGGGAAAAAACAAGATGGAAAACGGTATAAATTAAGTCATTTAAGAAAAATGTGAAAGGTTAAATTAAGAAAATATGCAAAAATATGTACACAAAATAACTAAGAAACAAGCTAACAGGATTAACATGACTAGTTTTGTGCTTTGTGGCTTATACAAAAAACAAAAAAATGCAAAAAACAAAAAATGAGTGGCTAACCTAAGAGACACAAAACAAAACCAAACCACAAGTGTCCCAAAGAAAAATCACATAAACCCACAAACAGAATCGAGTGACAAAACAAAAGGGCACAGATGGAACTACCGTATTTTTCGGGCTATAAAGTGCACCGGATTATAAGGCGCAGTATCAAATAATATGTCAGTTGTGTCATTGTCCACACATAAGGAGCATCTTATTATAAGGCACAATAAGCGAAAAAAAAACAAAACGCGTGTCGGATAAATCGAACTTTATTCAGGTCATTTACAATAACTCTCAGTTGTAGCTAACACAACAATACAATACGGATCCTTCTCAACATTGTTCAGTTTTAACACAAAAATACAAAACCTGAAATCTGCAGGGTAATGGTGGCATTTTGGGTCCTTGTACAGCACACGGCAGAACTACCGGTATGTTGCACAGTCGCCCTATATGTGGCCAACATATTACTCCTCCTGACTCGCCCACTAATACCTTATTAGACTAATGTGGACAACATCAAATCGGTTGGAGGTTAAACACAACCAAAGGTCACACATAAGGCCACTGGATTATAAGGCCACTGTGGATTTTTGAGAAAATGTCATGATTTTAGATGCGCCTTATAGTCCGAAAAATACGGTAATGATTTTAGATGCACCTTATAGTCCGAAAAATACGGTACATAAACATCCTTGTATCCTTATTGTATCCTCGTACTTTACTATCGCATTAAACCAATCATGCTGGTATCTAAACTAATATGTCTTCCTCTTTTTTCTGTATTATACTACTATGCACTGGCCCAAGCATCTTACAATATATGGCTAGTAGTAAAAGTAGTAGTAGTAGTAGTAAAAGTGCTGCTACTTTGCCAAAAAAAAATAGAAGTAAAAGTAGTGCGACGCTTTAAAAATAATGTTTATCCTGCTACTCTGACAATTAAACGTCAGTGTTTAAATAGCGGCGTGTTGGAAGAGCCCTAAACATGCAGGATTTGTGTGTATTTTAATGAGGAAACAACATTATAACATCAGAAAATAGCGTAATTTAGGCCCTTTATATGAGAAAAATGTATTATTGCTCATATATTTGAATCTAAACAACATTCTCTCTCTATATCTCTGTATATCTGGTCATCTCTATTGTCCCATGCGCTGACACTGCCTTATCTCTCTCTGTACGCTCGGTATCTGTCGTGTGTGTGAATGAATTTGATCCTCTCTAACCCAGATGCCCCGGCGGCTAAATCCCTCTCCGGCGGTGCCTTGCCTCTCTGCTATAAGCTGGGAACATTTGACACCGCCCGACCAATAAAAAAACACCAGGAAAAAAAAGTCAAACGCAAACGCCAAAGGAAAGAGGAAATAGTTTTGTCTTTTTAGCTAGAGATTTTTCCGAAAGGGAGCTGACATTTCGTGGGTTTTTGGTTGTCGGAGGGGATTTCCTGCGGTTTCAGAATGGACGACGAGGACGAACTAAGGATGCTAACTTCGTTTTAGTAAGTCCACATGTTTTGAGACTGATTGCGTTGCTTGTCGGCTTGCAAAGAATGAAAAGTTCTACACAAAATAAGTCAAGATACTGTATTTTTGCTATTGCAGAAAAGTTTTTTACACATCGGACTCAAGTTAAAGTTCCTATACGACACAAAAATGAATCTTATGAGCTTTAATCCATGTTATAATGTGTATTTTGTTTCATTCACACATGTTAGCGCAAAAATTTAATTAGTCCTACATCTACAAACCACAAAATGCTCTGTTCCACCTTGTGATGTCACGCAGTGGTCGTTTTTAAGGTCAACAGCTGCATTTTACCTTCAGTTCAGCAGAGATTTGCAATTCCAGGGCTGAATTTACTTACTTCCTGTATGACTGCATGACATCACGAGGTGGAACAGAGCATTTTGTGGTTTGTTGATGTACACGGACTAATAAAATTTTTGCTCTAACATGTGGGAATGAAACAAAATGCAACTCCATGTATGTTTTTTGATGAGATAACTACATTATAACATGGATTAAAGCTCATAAGACTCATTTTTGTGTCGTATAGGAACTTTAACTTGAGTCTAATGTGTAAAAAACTTTTCTGCAATAGCAAAAATTCAGTATCTTGACTTATTTTGTGCACAACTTTTCATTCTTTGCAAGTGCGAGTGTTTTCTGTACTAAATATGCAAGGTTTGTGTATTAAACGTGCGTGAATGAAACAAAACGCAACTCCAGGTGTGTTTATGACGAGAAAACATTATAACATAGATCAGAAAATAGTGTAATATGGGCCCTTTAACATGATTGTACATTTATTTTATTTTATTTTTATAACCCTGCTTTAGGTTTATTGCATCAGTGGCATAAATTAGTCTCAAAAGTATTGTAATATGTATATGTAAGTATATCAATCAATGGAAGACTGGGCTGTTTGACTTTATTTAACCTTTTATTTCTCATCTTTCAGTAACAGTTTATACATTTATTTATTAGTGTGTCTGTTAAAGTTCTTAATCATTGAAAGGTTAAAAAGGTTGTGGCTCTTTTTGGAGAGTGGTAACGATACAGATTAAGTATTTGGTGTGTAATTTCTTAATGAGATGTTCCAGAGTTGTCTTATCTTCATGGGGACAAGCAGGAAATAGCCAAATAGTAAAAGACCTGTTTAAAAATGTACTTAAAGAGTAAACTGTAGAGGTATTTTGCACATATTTTGAAATAATGTAGATTTGTATTGAATTTTATTGAGCAGAAGCAACTGAATTGATCATTTTTTCTTAGCTGATTTTAATTTTTGTATTTTCATTTGCTCAAAAGTGTTGGAAATAAACCCTTCTGCCTTTTCAACAGGTCTCAGACTATAATAAAAAAAAACACTTTTACTTTTCAAACCTGTTTAAAAACTGTAGTGAAGTAGAAAGTACAGTTAAAAGTAAAAAGTATCAACTATAAAATCTACTTAAAGGTGCATTGTTATTTGTCTTAGACCTTTCTATCGTCATGGAGACCAAACCAGACCAAGTTACAGTCAGAATACCTGTTTTTTAAGGTATTTTTGAGCTATTAAACCACCTCTAATTTAATAAATGTAAAGTAGAGCTATTTAATGTCATTTTGTGGAACATTTTGCACAGACCAGTGACATTTCCATACAGAGCAGCTTGAAGTAATATATAGAGATCTACTGTTTTTGCTTAATGCTTGTCAGAAAACACCCAGTTAAGACAGTTTCTCCATGCTGGTTTCTCATATATCAGATGATTTGTCTTTAGCAGCTTTAGTCTGGGCCCGTATTGTGATTTGAAGCAGTCGCACGTGATCTTAAGATTACATAAGACCCAAAGAGGAGCTGGTGTCTCTGCCCGAGCACCGGAAAAGCCCTTTTATAATTACTGCACACTTCAGATTACATCATGGATCGGAGGAGATTTTAGCCATAGACCGACTGCGAAACGTGCGGACATTTACAACCTGTTTTTATCATACCTAACGTGATAATAATACACGGATGGATGGTGGAAAATTCAGCTTTTCGACAGCGACAATGATGCAAACATGAGAGGGATGGATGGAGAGGGAGAGAAACTAAAGAAGAAACTAGAGAAGGAGGAATAAAACACAAGATATCTAGATTAATGGATAGATACATACATTACCAGTAAAAAATTTGGACAAACCCTCTCATTTTATGTTATTTTTTCTACATTTTTACCACTTTCTACATTTAATAGACACATAGAAGACATTAAATATATGAAATAAGACGTATAGTTTAATAAGTAGTTTAATAAGTTTAATTATCCACCAGAAAAATGTAGCAGATTTATTCAACTTTTTTCCTTGCTTCATATATTTGAGAGAAAGAAGAAAATGTTAAAATGATTATAATGGTTTCAAGAGACATGTTTAACCCCAGTGTAGTAGTAGTAGTAGTAGTAGTATAGATAGAAAAATGTACATGCAAAGTGGAAAATACGGAAAAAGATGGATATATTAATGTCTCATAATGTAACTAGAGAAGGAGGAAACTAGAGAAGGACGAATAAAACACAAGATATTTAGATTAATAGAGAGATGCATACATTTCCAGACAGATTTTTGGACAAACCCTCTCATTTTATGTTATTTTTCCTATATTTTTACCACTTTCTGCATTTAATATACACACAGAAGACATTAAATATATGAAATAAGACGTATGGCATTATGAGGCAAAGTTTAATTACTCACAGTTTGCTTTGTCCAGAAAAATTTAGCAGATTTATTCAACTTTTTTCACTCTAAATGATTCATGTTGCTTCATATATTTGAGTGAAAAAAGAAAATGTTATAATGGTTTCAAGCGTAGTAGTAGTAGCATAGTAGCAGTAGTAGTAGTATAGATAGAAAAATGTACATGCAAAGTGGAAAATACGTAAAAAGATGGATATATAATGTCTTATAATGTATTCTTGTCATACTAAAATGAGAGGGGGACAGAAAGAGTGAGAGAATGCATAAGAATGAAGACGGATAGGAGGAGACATAGGGGGAGAGATGAAATAATTAGATTGCTTAAAATGCATGTGTCCCTAATGTATTCCTCCCATACTAAACACATTGATTAATAGAGAGACGGAGACGGAAAGAAAGAACGATGTATAGAAAAAGAGAGGGGCAAAGCGAGGGATAGGGGATTGGGGTCTTGTAATTGTTTTAATACAATCCTGTGCGACAGACAGATGGTTTGTATACTCTAGATAATTATCATATGGAGTACTAATCCTTGACACTTTCATCCCGTGTACATGAGGCTTATGGAGATTGACTTTCAAAATGGCGGATTGGTCCAGTTAAATTAAATGTACAATACTTTACAGATTCAGCTACGGTCTGGACTAGTAGTAGTAGTAGTAGTAGTAGTAATGGTAGTAGGGACCAGTTAAATTACTTTATATAGCTTCAGCAGTAAAGTAGTAGTAGTGGTGGTACTTTTGGAATAATTCTGGACTAGAGCAGGACTAAACCAGGACTACACTGTAAAAAGAACAAAAAAAACTTGAAAAATTGAAGATATAAACACTTAAATCTATCAAAAAATGACTTAAACGTAATGAAATTATTGCTGCACATTTGAAAAATTGAAGATATAAACACTTAAATCTATCAAAAAATGACTTAAACGTAATGAAATTATCTTGCTGCATGGACAGATCATTTTACTTGTCAAGTTATATTAAAATAAACGACCTCTAGACTAGAATTAAGCAGTTTCAAAACTCATAAGCACATAATACATCTGAAAATAAGATGAATAAGCTGATTTAAGTTTTAAAATCTTGGCCAAATCAGAGAAATTTGCAGTGTAGTAGTTGTAGCCAGTTAAATTAAATACTGTAGACTTTACAGCTTCAGCAATTTACTGTTATAATGTAAAAGGAAGTTATGTTTTTGTTGTTTTTCTTTGTAATATAGGCGCTTTTTAAATTAAAGATCCTATATTGATCCAAAATTGACTCTTTACGCCATGTTTTAATGTTGTCAAAAACATATTTGGAGCTACGTTTAAATTAAAAAGCATTAATACAGGAAGTGCTTATTAAAATCTATATAATCTTCTTCCTATTTAGCAAAGTCACGCAAAAAAAATAACTATTAAAAATCCACTTACGGCTGGTAAAAGGCAAATTGACGGTTGATGATGCCAAGCTGTGATAATTAAAGTGGTCTGGAAGGGCATCTGACGTAAACCGATGCCAAATCACTATGCAAATCGCAGCAAAAACAATTTATACTTTGGCAAGGCGCTTCTCGTATATTACCTCCAGCTTTGGAATCACCTGGGCTGTCCACGTGAAACAGAAAAACAAACTTTTTATGGAAAATCTATTATAAGATTGTTTCCTCATCACAAACGTACCTGGAGTTGTGTTTTGTTTCGTTTAAACACTCCGTTCCACCTTGTGATGTCATGTGGTGATACAGGAAGTGCTTTTAAACACCAACTCCCATAGACTAATTTTGATCATTTCAGCTCTGGAATTGCCAATTTCTGCTGAACAAAAGGTAAAAAATGAGCTATTCGTTTGAAAACTACCACTTCATGACATCACAAGGTGGAACAGGGCCTTTATAATAGATAATAGAGTTACTCCAACATGTGTGAATGAAACAAAACACAACTCTAGATCTGTTTTTGATGTGACTTAACGCTCACAAAAGTCCATTTTACGTATATGGGACCTTTAATTCTCATTTAACATAAATCGCAATTCTAAATTTTTTATTCTAAATTGTGCAGCCTTTTATAGAGAGAGGTGTGGGGTGTGTGATCGTTTTATTTTATTCAATTTTTTTATCTTAACCAATTATTTTTTTCGTTTTATTAAATATTAAAATCCCCCCCCAAAATATGTCTGAATAAATAAAATAGCGCAGCCTTACTAGCATGGACAGAGGCAGCTGCCGGCCGGTGCAGAGTGGAGAGGTCGAGTCCGATCGCTGTATCATTGTTGGAGGATTATGGAGCCACAAGATGAAGGGTCATTGCCCGGGAAACACGTGGTCTGAAAGTCCAATGAAACTCAACACTTTCAC
>KN512521.1:0-11674 GCA_000787155.1 Scartelaos histophorus | reverse complement strand
TGTGTGTGTACCCCAGGTTTTCTCAGTACGGGAGACCAGGCAGCTAAAGGCAATTACGGACTCCTGGACCAGATTCAAGCCCTGCGCTGGATCAGTAAAAACATTGGTTATTTCGGAGGAGACCCCAATCGTATAACAGTGTTTGGGTCTGGGATTGGAGCGTCCTGTGTCAGCCTGCTAACACTGTCGCATCACTCTGAAGGTAAGGCCAAAATGCTGCCATTATATTACTGTAGCAGAAATAGATTTACAAGAAGATAGGAAAATTACGTTGTAGCTTGTATCTGGACACTATTGTTAACATGCAGCGCTGCCAGAGAGGGTTACTATTATTCTCTAAAAACGTAGATTGCATTCTTGATGATTGATATAGTCTTGTCTGAGTTGATCCATTTTTAGTTGTTTTACAAAAATATGCACTACCATAAAAAGTTTAGACACATCTCGTTCAATGTTTTTTTCTAGATGTCTACTACTTTCAACATTTTATGTACATACAGAAGACATCAAATATATGAAGTAAGATATATGGAATTATGTAGCAAAGGGGAAAACGTTAAATAAATAATTATATTTTTTCATTGCTATATAATTCCATCCATTTTACTTCATATATTTGATGTCTTCTGTATGTATATCAAATGTAGAAAGTAGTAAATATACTGTATATAAAAAAAAAACTGAGATGAGAGGGTGAGTCCAAACATTTGATTGGCAGTGTACATTTTAACAAAAGTTTAGTTTTTTTTTTTTAATCTTGGTTTTGGAAAGATTTTGTACTATTGGAAGATGGGCTAATTAAAGCCCACTCAAGAGGCCAATAACACTAAAATACTTTTAGTGGATTCTCTCTTGGTGTGAATGTACAGCACAACACTTATTGCTGAACTACAGGAGTCTAGTTTTGGGACCTATTTCTTTACTACTGCAATTACGATATTTAGTCTAACCACAAGGGAACTGTAAAAGGAACTGGATATTCCTCACTTTGAGTTTTGGGGATAGGATTAAAGCATTTACCCCTAAATTAATGCACTAATGTCATTTTAAGAGTCCAAGAGTTTCTTTACCCTTTGTAGTGTACTCAAATTCATTAAGCCCTGCGTCATAGTCCTCTGCAGATTCTCACTTTTTAATAGAAATTTAGCAAATCCACTTTATTTTTAGTGTCTGTTATGCAACTGCCTTTAAACTTGGAGAAAGACGACCTCAAAACGGCATAGTTTCATATAGGTAGGTGGTGCCTTGGGAAATGGAGCTCTTATCTTGTAGTGTTATTGCCCTACTTTGCTTATTGATACAGGACACAAAATCACAGGCAGGGCAGAAAAGCATGTGCTGTATCAATCGCTGTCCTGCGTGTGGCTTCAGCGTTTGAGCGTATTTGGTATTTGATGATGCCCTCACTCGGTACAAAGACCTCAGGGTGTCTTTGAAGTTAGCTGGCTCACTCGCTGCCCTAAAAATGTAGAATAAATGACAGAGAAGTGGGGAGAAAGTGACACCGACCTCCGTTTTTTTAAACAAAATTATGTCTGTTATGCCTTAACCTGAGAGGAAGAGTGCAAAGCAATTTTGATACGAGCACTTCTCAGAGGTATAGATCAGCATAAGCAAAACAACAAGGCAAACTGAATATTTGAGAATTAAGTATTTTAAAATGTTATTCTTAAATCACTGTAAATGCACAATAGCCATTACAGATGAATATTTACTGTTCACGTTTAAAATCTTTAAATTTTCAACACAAAATTATAGTACAGTATGTTTTTTTTGTATGAAGCTCTAGACCATTCTAAAATTATTCAGTAAAGGTCCATTTTTTGTCATATTTATGTGATTTTCTTTTAGTATCAATACTTCTTTAAATCCAGATCTAACTGATGTTAGTTTTAGCATAAATTAGTGTCTGACTTGAGTCCATATGCCTCCATGTTTTTGTATATTATTTGATGATTTCAGATTAATGAGAGGAAGAATAGAAGAGGAAAAATAATTGCATGACAGGTTGCAATGTTGTTTTTTCCCCCAAAATTGTACTGATCTCGACTTCTTCTTACTGTACAGAAATATGCAATCTACAGTAACAATTTAGTGTGAGTGTATATCGGCAGTGTTTGTTAGAGCCTCGTTACTAAAACAAGGCTGCAAATTGATCCCTATTCGGCAAGCGCATATTATATCTAGTGATTCATTCTTGGCTCTCAAATCCAATAAGCGGATCAAGCAAAAACAGACCGTATTTTGTCACTTTTTATCATTAAACTAACAAAGGGAGAGGCCAACATCCCATTAGCTGCTCATTCGCTCTCCAGACTGCATTAGAGACCGGCTTTGCCTCAACCAAAGCAATTGGCAGCTCTTCCCTAATGTATATTCAAAATCTATCACGTGTTGGCTAAAATTAGTGCAGAGCAAACTTTGGATTGAGTTCAGATTATCAATGAGGGAAGAGCTGTCTGGCTGTATGTTATGATAAGACAAGCATGACTTCATTTGGAATGGGGAATCTAAAGCTATGGGGTAATTAGTTGTTATCGCGTGGATTGAAATGTTCAGATTGTTGCCTGAAATTTGGCTCATTGGCAAGAAAAATTGGTTTGCAGAAGGAAACAAATCATGGTATTTCAGCAGTAACCGGCCTTGTGTGTCCTAAAATTAGAAATGTGCGATATTGTTGCCGTCTTGGTTGCCACGGTGAAAAATGTGTCTCTATTATACTAGATAGTACTGTTAGTCCTAGTTATTAGTTATAAGTTATTATATGGATTTTATCTTTAAATGACTTTCCTTAGTCCGTGCTTTTATTTGAAATACTCTGCCTTATGACCCTCTCTGATATTTCTATAAATGAAAAAACAAAAATCAATAACAGGACAATCGAGGTGATCATTAAGTCAATGGTAATGTGTGACAGCCCGTGAGACTGCAAGTAGAATTCTTATTGGCTAACTATAATTGTCACACATCGCAACTTAATAATAAACTTAATAAATTCAGTCATATCTTAAATATCTTTTCTATGTTGCTATGTTTGTTGCTGCAGCAAATTTGAAAAACAAAAACAAAAAACCTAACCCTTTAGTTTTAGACCTTTAAAGGTTCTGAAATGCATGGGGTTCTTGTATTAGTTTATGTTTTCATATTTCAGACTAGCTGAAATCTTATCACTCTTGGATGTTTGAATTGGTCACTTTGAAGAGAATCCTTCTTTTTGTAGATGAATCGCAAATGTAATTGCAATACTCAAAAAAATGGCAATTTGATTTTTCTCTAAAATGGTTCAGCCCCAACATACAATGGCATGCATATACTTCATCTATATTAAAAACAGATACATATTTGCTGGACTGATGTATTTTAATTAAGTTTGCAGACTTGATATTCAGCAGTAAGCAAATCTATAATGAATTAACATAAGCATAATCTTTAATCTACCTCATATTGTCCCTGGTGGCTATGTGCCCTTGGCTTTAAATCCACTGAACACATTCCTAACAACCACCAACATCTGTTTTCTGTCCTGTGTGTTCTGCCCCAGGGCTTTTCCACCGTGCCATCATCCAAAGCGGCTCTGCCCTGTCCAGCTGGGCCGTCAACTACCAGCCGGTCAAGTACACGCGCATGCTCGCCGAGAGGGTGGGCTGTAACGTGCTGGACACCGTGGATATGGTCTCATGCCTGCAGAAGAAGAGTGCTAAGGAGTTGGTGGAGCAGGACATCCAGCCAGCCCGGTACCGCGTGGCTTTTGGCCCGGTCATTGATGGAGACGTGATCCCTGACGACCCTGAGATCCTGATGGAGCAGGGGGAGTTTCTCAACTACGACATCATGCTGGGGGTGAATCAGGGGGAGGGTCTGCGGTTCGTGGAGAATGTGATGGACTTGGAGGATGGTGTGTCCGGGAGCGATTTTGACTTTGCCGTGTCTGATTTTGTGGACAGTTTGTATGGGTATCCTGAGGGTAAAGATACACTCAGAGAAACTATTAAATTCATGTATACAGATTGGGCAGATAAGGACAACCCAGAGACCAGGAGGAAGACTCTGGTGGCCCTCTTCACCGATCATCAGTGGGTGGAGCCTTCAGTGGTGACAGCAGATCTCCACGCGCGCTATGGTTCGCCCACTTACTTCTACGCATTTTACCACCACTGTCAGAGCCTGATGAAGCCTGTGTGGTCAGACTCAGCCCACGGAGATGAGGTGCCCTATGTGTTTGGGATCCCCATGGTCGGCCCCACTGACCTGTTCCCCTGCAACTTCTCCAGGAATGACATCATGCTCAGTGCCGTGGTCATGACATACTGGACCAACTTCGCCAAGAGCGGGTGTGTATAAAGTAATGATAAAAAAACAAAAAAAGAAAACAATATTCTATAATCTCAAATAAAATATTGTAATTGATTGTACAACTTAGTTTTTAGGATGTATTATATTAAAGGCCCATACTTAATTTGAGTCTTTCATACATTTAAAATTGTTTGCAGTAGTCCAAACTTATTCCATGTTTATCCACATTTTCACAACTTTCAGAGGCCAGAACTCTCATAGCCATACTAGCATGCTAACAGCATGCGATGATACTTCATGGTTCCCTGAAGTTGGTTTCCTTTATAATTAAATGCGTACAGCACACAGTGGTCTCAGAAACTCAGAAAAAAAGAACTGCTTTTACAATATATCTGTACATGGGCAAGACAAATTTTACTTGAACAAAAACATCTGGTTCAGCTCCTTATTTTCAGTTCTATGTTTTGGAGGCTGCGCAGGAGATATACTCTTAATTAACTTCAGAGTATGAGTGGTAATTGCTTTCTTCCACCTCTGAGTGATACACATTGTTGGCGTTGAGCTACATTCTGGCCTAAAAATGGCTGCTTTATTGGCATTTTAAATCTAACCTGGCCAGAGCAGCCTTCTTCCTGTCAAGCTGTCCCACCTCAGATGTACCCTCCTTTTATTGCCCTGATTAAAAGACTACAAGACTCGGCCCAAAGTCCTGCTCCTAATTAAGAGCAGTCTGAACTGTCACGGCCTTATTCTCTCTCTTCTCCCTCTAGTTCACACAGAAAGTGGTGCTCCAGGCTCGTGTAATTAGTTCACTTTATGAAACTTCTTAAACATAAAAAGTCTATAAATTGGGTTTATTATAAAGGCACAAACACGTCTGAGGTGTACAGTCTTTTTAATGGGTTCACTTGGCCTCACTATAAGATCTCCTTAAATCTGTATATGCTATTTTGGTATCATTGCATTTTGGCCCATTAATGCCACTAAAAGTGTATCTTTATGGTAATAATTTTAATTTAATAGACAGCATAAATTCTAAGATTAATATTAACGCCGGGTTAAATGCATAGACTTTTAGGGGCAGCCTTGCTGCCATTTACAAGGATTTACATAAAATTTAAAGGGCTTGGAAACTATATGACACTTTGCATAAGCTATTAAGAGGGATTTTGGTCCTATCTGAGCAATTTGCAAGGCTGCTGTGTAATTTATAGTCAAAGATTAATTTTTAATGTAACATTTAAAAGATGTGTAATATTAAATTAAAGGAGTGATTAAATCTTCATCAGGTAACAGTAACACAGTATAAAGCATTAGTAATGCACCTGGCTATGGTTAAAGTCATGCCTAAATTGGAGATAACATGGCTTAAAACATCAGGGTCGACTTTCATTTCCTAATGTTATAAAATACAGTTTTGGCTTCTAACGTTGGACTATTGTCGAACACAGAACTGTTGAAAGTCAAACTCACTTTAGGTCACGATCCAGTGAAAGAGACATGCTGAGCCCTTGAGGACAGACTGTTATTACACTATTTTCTCATACCACTGCTATTATTTTCACTCACCTTTATTGTACACATCTTTACCTTTCCTGTTTTTGTTGTCTTTTGCAGGGACCCTAATAAACCAGTTCCCCAGGACACCAAGTTCATCCACACCAAGGCCAACCGCTTTGAGGAGGTAGCCTGGTCTAAGTACGACCCATACGACCAGCTGTACTTACACATCGGGCTAAAGCCTCGCATTCGGGACCACTACCGCGCAACTAAAGTAGCCTTCTGGAAACACCTGGTCCCCCATCTGTACAACCTCCACGACATGTTCCACTATTCCTCCACCACCACGAAGGTCACTCCACTCGAACCCACCCAGTCCAACGGCAAGAGGCCTGGGGTCACAGGGCGCCCCCCGGTGTCTACAGCCCACAACACAGACGGCAACAGAGAGCTGGGCCCTCTGATCATGCCCAACCCCAGAGATTACTCCACAGAGCTGAGTGTCACTATCGCTGTTGGAGCTTCCCTACTTTTCCTCAACGTCCTCGCATTCGCAGCTCTTTACTACCGCAAGGACAAGCGCAGTCGCCAGGATACATCCCAGCAGCCCAGTCCTCAGCGGGACAGCAAGGGGAACAATGTGAGCCACACCAACACAGTGGATGAGACCCTATCATCCCAACAGAGGAACCAGTGTGAAGCCCTGCACAACCCAATCCACGTGTCTCCCAGCCTGGACTATTCTTTGGGACAACGGCGTTCCCCCGATGACATACCACTGATGACGCCCAATAATATCACCATGATTCCCAACTCGCTCATGGGTCTGTCCAGTATGAGCCCCTATAGCACGTTCCCTGCAGGGTACAGCTCGGTGGGCCTGCCCAGTACCCACTCCACCACACGAGTATAACTGGGCAGAACAGCTCTGGTTCATGCGCGGTGACATCACAAGAGCATGTATGTAGTTGTTGTTCCTGCTACCTCCATGTAAAGGAGAAGGCGCCTAATTATGATGTAGTGTGCACCCAAGGGACTGGTAAAGTTCAGGTAGCAGTGAAAATCTGTACTTGGAGCTTTGTCAAGTTTGATAAATAAATATTAGAGGGCCCACATTACGCTATCATCTGTTCTAAAGTTTTTTTCGTCATCAGAGTTGTGTTTTGTTTGTGTCTGTTACACGTTCTTCTCTCAAACAAAAGAAAACTTTGCTCCACTTTGTGATATCAAGTGCTCCGCTGTGCTTTTAAACACCAGAACCATTTGAATGATTTCAGTCCTGACATTGCCGGTCTCTTCTGACCTAACTAACTTTAACTAAAACTACAATTACATGACATCACAAGGTGGGGCTTTTGAGAGGTAGACTGTCTAATAATGCAGCAACGCAATAATGAAACAAAACACAATGTTTTTGATGAGGTAACAACATTCTAACCTGAAAGCTCACAGGTGTAAATTTTGCATAATATATAGGACCTTTAAGCATTAACTAATTAATAACACTGCTCTTATACTTAAGGTCAGACTTACTGCACCAAATACAAGGAGTTCACTGATTTTATCTGTGAAATACTCTTGTACTTAGGATGACCATGTGTCTCTCTTTTGTTTGGGTTGTAATATTTGACTATTGATATTTCAATCTGTCTCTGTGCATTAGACTGATAAAACTTAAAAATCATATGGCGTTATCACAGTTATTATTTATGAGCTTAGATTTCCCAAGTCAGTTCCTCCATGTCCCACTGTGTCCCACCTTGTTTTTTATCATTTAAATGGCCCTCCTACTTGTACCGCAATTAGAAAATGAGTGTGTAAACGCCTGCATAATACTAATCTATACTGTGACTTTAAGGCTGTGTTCACTTTAACATATTTTATCAGAACTGGGACTGAACACAGAACTAAACCAGGACTGGGGTCAAAATTAGGAGCAAGAAATCAAATCAAAGGCCTGTCCTGTTATATTTAAGCAATAAAACCATGCTGCCTGTGCCTGTGTCTGGGCAGTGTGTTGCATGCAGCTTGTCCCGTCCAGAGAGAAGCAATCCTCAGTGAAATCAGAATGTTCCTCCAAAATAAGAAACTTTTTTTTTTTTTTGCAACAAGAAATACGATAGGAAAGGCATAACTGGGCCTAATTATTCAAAATTAAGGGTGCAACTAGTCCATTTAAAGGTGCACTGTGTAACTTTTATGATGGAGGGTTCCCTACCTACTTGTCCATGGAGAGGTTATTGCTTTGCCTGGAATGTTCCATGGTATGGCATTAAACATCTAGCATTTATTGATAACAAATTGAATTACAGATGGTGAAAAATACACTAAATCCTGTGAATAGGTGCGACTCGCCACAGATCTGAACTGTAATGTAGTGTAGTGCTGTAACCTGCTATTATATATGAGTCTATACTGCGTTACATTCTGCAGAAAAGCAATAGCATCTCCATGGAGACAAGTGGGTGGCGGACCAGTCTCGGAACAACAACTATAACGATGTTTTTGGTCCCACACAGGTAAACCAGATGTGCTGGCATATAGACTGTGACGTAGATGTCCACATGTAAAGCTGTATTTAGGATGTGTGCGTCAATAGGGTATCTGTATGTCTTTTACCAAAACGTCCCACATCTGGCCTTTGCTCTGTCATGATAGGAAGTCTTAACTGCGATCATTTTATATAATAATCATATACTTGAGGCAGTGAAAAAGATTGAAAAAGTGCATTTCATTTTTGGCTTTTTTGGGACTTTAACAATAGCAAGAACTTAGTATAATGTTTCTACAGTTGGATTTGTATGGAGAGCTTTTTCTTACTCTGTGATATCTATTTTGATCCCTTGCGGTGTGTGGAGCAAAGTGGCATTACATTTCATCCATAGAACGAGATGAGGGACTCGCAGGATTATTATTATCAAGCTATTTTATACATATTTCTCATGATACATTGCTTACTATAATTAAAATGTATTTTTACTGTAATTACTTTCAAATGCCTTGTAACTTGCTCATATAGGGACATACCATAGAAGTGCACCAGACCAAGGTTTGGTGCTTAAAAGTGCGCTACAAACTTGTAAATTATAGGCATCATTTAAAGTTACCCATTGAGTTCTGCATATGTAGTGTTGTGTACTCTATTGTAGTCTATTTGAGTATGATTGCTATACTTTGTTTTTAAGTGTCTTTGTTTAATTTGGAGACATTTATAGGAATATAACTTCTGCTTCACTATAAGAGACTTGCTTCTAAATGTGTTCTTAACTCATTCTTTCGGCTTGGCTTGTTTGTACAGAATAAACCTAGAGCAACATTTGATTTGTTGTTTGTTTACAAAATAATGTAAGGTCTTTTGGGAAAGCTAACTGTAACTACATAGTAATTGTATGTACTCCAAAGCTCAGTTACTCACATTTAAAAGGAGTTTTAGTAACGCGTAAGTGCTCCTTGGATACGCCGTGGTCTGGACCCTGTGTGCATTGGCTAAAAGCAGAACGGACCCAAAGGACATTGAAATTTCTTTGACTCATAATGTTGTTTAATCAAAATGAAACAAATATTAAAAGATTTTTGGAACTAAATCCTCTAAGCTTTCAGAAATTATTCTTCAGTGATTGTGTACATTGTAATTCAGCATTCACAGTACACTTACAGTACACTTACAGTACACTCTGTACATTGGAAATGTTGTGTATTGTTTTACCTGAAATGTTCCACAGTATGGCATTAAAATTATTGAAAACCTTGGAGATAAACAGTTAATGTTGCCAGGCTAAGTTACAGCTGAAATGGTATAAAAATATTTGACATTGAATAACTGCACTGTTGATAAGTTTAATGTCATATTGTGGAACTCTTGCTTAATTTGGAGACATGCAGGTGGCAGACCCTTCACTCCCTAAAATGGTGTTTAGTATTCAGTACTTGCTTCTTTGTGTACTTTGCGTACATCAGAAGAATTTCAAACAACAATCTTTACGTAGTGTGAAAAATATACTTAAAGGTCAGACAACTGTGTCCAAAGAAACATTTGGACATAAATAAATTGACTCGCCTTCACTCTCTTCTGTTCCCTTCAGTTTGACATTTGTGTTTCCGTGTGAAAGCCGTGGTGCAGATGAATAATGCTGTTTGAGAGGAGTTCACAGTGCTCCTGATTTCACTGTAACGAATAATTTAGGCTTTCACCACAGGAGGTGATCAGCTTCAGCACGCTCATGACATGCATTTGTCCTCTGCCTCCTGTTTGTCTGTGTGACGGCTGTTTGTTCATTTGACAGAAGATAAAATACCACACATTATCATATCAGCTAGAGGAGGGGCCCTGCAAATATTTCACGAGGGTCTGTATAAACATATGCACAGTACCACATTGGCTATGCAAACATGGACCAGTATATCCATCACTGAGCACACAATTATAAAAGGGCCCATCATGCATTATTCCTAATGGAGTGTTCATATCTGCACAGAGGATTATGATACAAGCACTTCAGCACATATCACAAACTCTACTGTGATTTCATTTTTTTTCTAATTTGCTTATTTTAAAGATGAAAGGTCTAACTTTTCAGGTGGAGGGTCCATTAACTACTTGTCTCTATGGAGATGTTATTGATTTCCCTGGAAAGTTCCATGATAAGACATTAAACATTTCAATCTAGCCTTTATTCATTATGGGTGTTTCTATTGTTGAAAAATACAGTAATTCCTTCTGTGAATAGGAGCTCTCCACACATTTGAATTGTGATGTAGTGCAGTGCTGTAACCTGCTTGTCTCCCTGGTGATGGACAGGTTTAATCTATAGTGTGGAACATTCTACACAGTGCATCTTTAATGTTTAATTATAATGTATATAATTATAATCTAATCAATTGTAACTGAAGCAACCTTAGAAATAACTAACTCATTTGTACTTTTTAAAACTTAAGCACTTTAAAGGTGCATTAAATACTTTTCTGCTGAGCTACCTGCATTATATTACCTATGTATGTCATCTTGCACATGCACATACACTCACCTGTGACTTGAACTGTTGTTTCCATGGAGAGAGTTAATTATTAATGCCACTATGGAATATTTTAGGCATCTCCATGGAGATAAGTAGGCGGTTAACCAGAGGAGTTCCATTATTCCCATTGTTGACAACTCATTTGTTTCAACTTTGAACTGCTTAAATATATTTTATGAGGTTTAACACAGTAATTCCCCTTTTAAGCTGCACCTCTGGCTGACGTCACCATCCTGCTTCTGCGCGATATGGTTTATTCATAACCGGATGAATTGCTCTCGTCTTGTCGCGCGAACCCTGAAAACTTGTCCTCCCACCTAATCCCATCTTTGACTGTCAGAAGCACTGCTCATTCACAAGACAAAGTGACACATTCACTGGCTGTGGGATAATTAATGTTTCTCTTTGCCGTGTTTTCCCTCACATTTCAAAGGCCTTCCTCTATAGCCTTTAGAGCTTAACAAAACCTCTGGCATTAATCCTTTCTGCACACACTAATTACTTGATCTGTTATGGCTCTGGGTTGTCAAGACACAAAGCAAAACTCTTATGGACAGGCTAGAAATCCACAGGGCTATTATTATAATGTCATAACCATTAATTTCCTCAATGGTTATATTTATATTAGAAGAAACCTGGAGTGGTGCTGCTGTAATTGATTACATCTGAACATTTTTCATGCTACAATGCAGAGGTTTTTCTAACAACTGAAAAATGTATCTTTGGCCAACATTTAAACAGTGAGAATTAACAACATGGTCAAAAACATTTTATACACTCACCAGTAAAGTTATGATATCCTCACCTTCCTAAAATAATCATTTTTAAGTTTTCCTTAGGCAAAAAATTAAAATAAATAAATAAAT
>KN512520.1:0-10375 GCA_000787155.1 Scartelaos histophorus | reverse complement strand
TGGGAGGAATACAACAACGGAATGTCATTGGCCCCCCTTCCCTAAAAACCCTCCCACCATACACCCTTAGCCTCTCTTCCCTTCCCACCACTACAATGAATGAGAAAACACGCATGCATAATTAAATCTATAGTCTCGTCCTCATTGCAAGCCTCCGCTACTTAAAAAAAACCTGCTTGGAAGTTTGCCACTGTGTGAAAAAAAACCCGCAGTGTCTTCAAACCAGAGAGATGTGGCCAACCTTCCACCCTGGTATGAACCTTCCCTTTCTTCTTCAGGCCCTCCGAATGGCAGGGTGGCAACAGCGGGCGAATGTGAATGCCACCCGGTCCTGCCAGTCAATTACGCCAAAACAAAGCTAATTGTTTGTTTGGTGCATACCCAAAAGATGCCGGGCCCGGCCATTGATGGGGGCCATTGTTTCAGCGCAGATGCAAACTCGCTTTTTCTCACAGACGAGACTTGACGCTGATTAAACTTGTGAATGATGAGACCACACTTTCACAAAATCAGCTAATCCATGCTGCTTTTATAACTGTAAACAATGTTAGCGTTTCATCCACTGAGACGCTTTCTCACATTCAAACAGTCTTGCTTTTTATCTACGTATTTCTTTTTCATTAATTGTTAGGAAAAAAGTCTATAAAACTGCACTGAACAAACTTACATTATACAACTTCCCTGGTTTACCCGAATTCAATGAGCGGTTTTTGCTTCCTAAAAATAATTTGATAAAATCTGCAAACTGCATACTTGAGAAACCCAAATCATTTGGCTTTTGCATATTAAGTGATGTGAGTAATTAACTAAAATAGCTCATACTTAGTTGGCCGCTAATCACTTTTGAAAGTACTGCATGATTTTGTACATGTCTGTTTCAATGACTCGTAGTGAACTTTCTCCCTTTAGTTGAACTGTATCCTGTTTCATAACTGTGGTTACCGGTATAATACAATAGCTTTTTGACTTTGATGTGGTATCATAGCAACATCTAATATATAAATAATTAAATGATCCAACTTGCACTATTTTCTGATCTATGTTATAATGTTTTTTCATCGTCAAAAACATACCTGGAGTTGTCTTTTGTTTCATTTTAAGACACAAACCCTGCATATTTAACATTTATGTTCTTCTATCAAACACTCTGTTACACCTTGTGATGTCATGTGTGCTCCTCTGTGTTTTTAAACTCCATAGACCTTCACTAGAAACAGCTCATTTCTGCCCTCACCTCTGCTGAAATAAAGGTCCAAGGTAGCTGTTAAGTTGAAAACTACACTTCATGACATCACAAGGTGGAGCAGCATTTGCACTTTGGAGATGTAGAAAGACCAATAATAAAGGTTTACTCAAACAAAACACAACTTCAGGTATGTTTTGGATGAAGTAACAACACTATAACAAGCCTTTAATCTAATAAGAGTCAATTTTGTGTAATATATGACTTTTAAATCCAGCATTTATAGACAAGTAGGAAAGTGTTTATTTCAGTCTTTGCATTGAAAGTGTGAGAACAGGGTAAACTGGAGTAGTGTTGGGGCAGGGGGGCCAGTCGGGAACTTTAAGTGGGACGAGAGTAGGGGCGAGCCTGCTCATTTTTCATGGGACAGATGAGGTACTGTGTCGTGTAGTTTGTCTGCTGCTCTGCCCACGACTCCGCTGCTCATGTACAGCACAGATCAGCTCTCGGCGGGGCGCTGGGTCTGTGCCCATGTTTGTCTGTGCGTGTGTGCCCGCCTGTGAGGATCCTGGGGACTTGCACCCGTTGGTTTGTTGTGGGCATGCTGGGTAGAGTTTTGTTGGATCGGTTAAAAAGCAAAAGTTTGTTTAACTTTGGTGTGATTCGGGATTCGTGCCAACTAAGTCTGAAACGATTAGAATTACAAAATCAACTTTTCCCTCTAATTATAAAGCGAGTGGCCTGTATCTGTATGCACCATGGAGTAATGGGCACGCTCTATATTCAACTCTATATTGGTTTATCTCCATGGAGTTATTGTTCCTGAAATGTTCCGTAATATTGCATTAAACTAAGCAATTGATGCCATTGCAAAAGTAAATTCTGTGGAGAAGTGACTTTCAGCACAATAAGAATGCATATTTTAGTTTTTGTTTTAAACTAACAAAATTAACAAAATGCAAAATAGACATTTAATGTATAAAGACATTCTGTGGAACTTTTCAGAGAAATAGTGTCTCCATGGCGATGAGCAGATGGCAGACCTTCCACCAGAAAATTTACGTATTGCCTTTATCATTTTTTAGGAGCTTATTTTCACTTGAAATCTTCATTTGATGACCATCCACACTGTAAATTCTGAAATTATTATTAAACACACGTTGCACAGGATATAGTGTTATTTGTTATATTTGAGACTTATGGCTGTAGTGGGACCTGAGCCCAGACCAGAACAATACCGTACAGTGCGTGTGTGTTCCTCCTCCTCGTCCTGAATGCGTCTGTGCTGTCTGTCTTTCACAAAACCAGCCAAAACGCCATTGTTCTTTCAGACGGTTCAACTTTGGCCCTGTCACTTTCTCTTGGCCTTTTGCCTTTCTTTTTTTTTCATGTGATTGTGTTAGTGGTGTATGGTGTGTGTGTGTTTTTGTGCGTTCCTGTGTAACTCATCCTCACTATATACCTGCACATTCCCCCCGTCACCGGGCCGACATCTGATAGTGAAGGCTATCCGGATTACCAGGTGCTCCTCCAAGCCAATAAGAAATACTCGCCTTGTCCCAATTATGAGATAATCATTACAGTGTCACCCGGGAAATAGACAGCGCAGACTGGGGGAGGTAGAGGGGGGAAGATGAGGTAGAGCTGGACAGTAACTGGATACTTTTACTCAAGCAGTTTAATGAAGTACATTTTTCAAGGTTAATTAATACTGATAAAATGTATTATCTCAAAATGAGTTTTATTCCAGTATGAAAACATGCATAAAAGTTAAGCTCCAGCTCTTGTATTAGTTCTAATAGACCAATGTGTCTGTACCCGGTCTCTTTATATAAGGATTTGTTTGGTTTTGCCCTAATACATATACTAGAAATGCATAATTAAAGGTAGAAATAACTACTAAATACTAATCAATGCTTTCTAACTTTACTTTTACTTCAGGTTTGAAATGTTAAAGCATCTAGTCCTATTTTGTTTATTTAATTGTCCCATACCCTAATATAAGATCATTAAGCTGTAAGCAGAAAAGCATTTGGCTTTACATAACATATACACTGGCAACTTACGCTCATTAGTTACTGATGCCAGTCCAAGATGGCCGCCCCCTGTCTCCTGTTGACCCTTACCATTCATATCAGTGTCATGTGGTCCAAGCCCAGTGCCAGCCTCTAGCAGGATACCACGCACAAGTTGGCCGGGGGGCTTCTATGCCAAAATGCAGTGTCTGTGGTTATTGGGAGGGATGGTTGCGGTGCGGGCGGCGGGGGGGCATCGGCAGTTGGCAGGCTGGCACACAATGGTTGGCACAGAAAGATCCTCCCCTCGTCAGCGGGCACATTTCCTCGCCCATATCTTTTGTTTGGCTTGTTTGGGTTGCGGCTCATCCTGATAAAGGCCACTTTGTTTAGACAACAAAGCGCGAGGGAGGGAGAGATAGAGAGACAAAGAGATAGGACAGGAGAGAGAGGCCGGCTAAAAAGGCGGCAAAAAGGAGATCGCAGATGGAGAGGTGCAGCAGTGGAGTCAATGGAGACATATGGGAACAAGGAGGCCTAAAAGATATAGTTTTAACTGTATAAGGTGATATTGTCACAGATACCCAATAACAGATATACGCACAGGCGTGCATGAAAAGGTACAATGGAGTCAGGATTGTGTGTCAGGCAACAGGACAAAGATAGGCTGATAGTGAGCAGAAAAAGAAAGAGATTTGGAGAATAGAGTAGGATCTGGCAACGGTTGGAAAGCAGCCCGAACGCTGTGAGGTCATCTGCAAACTGCCAATGATAGAATCCAGGAGCAGAGGAGGACACTGCACTAGCACACAGCACACAGACTCGGACAGCACTGTCATGGCCTCCAAATAAACCCTCAGGTTTGTTCTCCATGAAGCTCTCGCGGCCACGCTGAGGAGGACACTGAGCAGAAAGGCGGCTTGGCCACATCAAATATTTACTCAGGAGCAGCTGTATTGTCGAAACATTACGCATCAGAGCTGTGCTGTAATGAGGTCGATATTTCTGCCCCTCTCTCTGTTCCTGTTTCTCCTGGAGTCCTCCCTCCCTCTTGCCTCCCCAGGCTGCTGAAATGCGTCTTGGCTCAGGACCCATGCCTCTGGCAGCCAGAGTGCTATACATGTGCACAGAACCCCGCTCGGCATAAAATGGCTGCCAGACAGGCTTCTTCTCCTGAAATGTCGACAGCGGTATGCATCTGCAGGCTGTGCGTGGCGCGCGTGCGCACTCTTATTTTGTGGGATACTTGTACGTGTCTGCATGTGTTTGTGGAATAGGGCCGTGCATCAACGTAAAGAACTATACTTTCCTAAACTGTGGCTAATTTGATCCACACTGTGTTGTGTATGTGCATGTGTATCCCACTATTTAGGGGACCCAGGCGGGTATGATGCCAAAAATGAGAGGGGTGGGTTGGTTGAGTGAGCGAGTGTTTTAGTGATTATAAAATCCAGGCGGGTAACACATATGGGCGTGGAGAAACCTCACAAGAACTAAGCAACTTTCTTGCGGAGCCAGATTTCTGTTGCCATTACCCCTAATTGCTTTAATGGTTACAGTGGTATGATAAGTATCCCACCGGACAAGAAGGTGTAAGAAGTCATGGACACATCCAATAGCCACAAGCCTCCTCTGCTGTTTTTTCCCTTTTGCTGAGTAACAGTAGATAATCTGATTCATACGTGCTTCCTTCATGAAACGGTTTGTTTATTTAAACAAGTGGCAGGGACAGAGGGTGCCAAGAAATGTTGTTTTTGGAAAGGGCCGTGGGTGTACGTGTGGCGTGTGTGTGTCAGACTCCTCCAGCCCTGCCAAGCTCCCAGGGCAGAGCCGGCCTCCTCCACCACAACTGTTTATTTACAGGTTACTCCAATGTTTATTTGAACACTATCGGATTGGCCCGGCTTCTGCACAGAACACCTTTCAGACACAGGCTGAGGCTTCATGCCTTGTAGGTCCTATTCTTCAACACACTCTTCCTAATTTTCCACTAGGGTGTAAACGTTCAGCATACAAGCATATGTGTTCTAAAGACCTGTTGATTTACAAAATAATATCTACCATTTATTATAACTTTACTAAAAGGTTACACTGTCTCTGCTCAACCTTAAACATCCTAATTTTAGCACATACTGTATTTGCCCGGAGGTGGTGGTACCGGTGCTGCCCTTCCTGGGTCAAAGGTAAAATGTAATGCAATAGGGGAGGTGTACAGCGCTCGGGTGCAGCCTTGGCAGATGTGCCATATGCCGGATCCACCTTGAGTCGTCCAGGTGGTCTCTCCTGGTGCTACAGCGGGGCCTCATGCTGGAGGATGCTGCCTGGGATCTCTAATTGCCACGACCATCTGCTCTTTTTGTCATGGTTGCCTGTTCAGCCCTTGAAGTCGGGGAAAAAAACGCAAAACAAAAACACAAACTCTGATCGGACTTAAAGCCACTCACCCCCTCCTCCCTCCCCCTCGTATACTGTAGCCCTCTTCTTCTCACTACATTCACCTTCCTCTTCCTCTCCCCCCTCTCTCCTTTCTCTGCAGCTCTGTGTCTTTGCGGCGGGCGTGGAGTTGGCAGTTGTAACTAGACTGATGGATGACTCTGAAAGTGGCATGGGGGGGCGGGGGAAGACAGAGAGACAAGGCCGCCCGAGCTCCCCGCAATCACTTTATAGACATGTACTGTGCCAAGTCCACACAAAACTCGGCCTGGCCACAAAAGCAGCTTTACAACCCTAATGTGTGTGTGTGTGCGCGGAGACTTGCGCCTTACTGCAAGCAAAGCAGTGGGAACTGTTTTGCTGAGACCATACAAATGAATAGACGCACATAAATAATTTTCAATCTTTTTTCTACAGCAGCCTACTAAAACTTGAGCTATGTTTTTATGCTATCCGGAAGCACTGCCGACATACATTATAACACTTGCATATATCTTCACTTTAGGGCTACACTTACAAAAAAGAGGATTTTTTTTTTTTTTCCTTTTCTTAACGTATGGTCCTGCTCCCTCCCTACTTTGTCATCGTTGAGCTTCGGCCAAGAACATTCTGTTTTTGCAGCGCTGTTTAATAGTCAAATTTAGGAGCGGGGGGAACAGGCACCAGAGACACTGCAAGGGAACAAGAAAGGGATAAATCTTTCAGCCATTTTTTTACTTCTACAACTCCCCCTATTTTTTTTTTTTGCCTCTATCCAACCGCTGTAACACAATTCGGGGCAGAAAAGGCGGTTGATGTGAGCAGGGGGTATCTGAGTTCACTGTCTCTTGTCTGTGTTTTAAGGCGGAGATGATAATCGGACTGCTGGTTCTCATTGGGGCATGTGTGTGGCTCAGACTGGTTTCAATCAAACTGGAGGTCCACTACACTCAAGCGCCTTGTATGTTTTTTTTTTCTTTAAGGATTCTCCTCCAAAACAACCAAGATTTGATTTACAGTACTGTGCAAAAGATATTGTGCACGTGGGCATCCAGGGCTGTTATGTTTTAAGGATTGCATACCATTTGTAGATGCATACCTAACTATACGTGATAAAACTGCAATTTGTTTTAACTGAAGTATTTCATTTATCACTGTGAGATGGTCCAGTGCCTTATTCCTGGAGATTTTTAATAGCATTACATCTTGAAATAGTCTGGGCACCATGTATCATTGTTAGATTCAACCAGTGCCTTTGTAGAAGTAGTTATTTTTATCATTTTAAACATTTTATTTATTGGTTTTGACAGTTGAAACATGAAATGGGGATATTTTGGGTCAAGACATACGTTGCAAGGTGGTATCACATGCATAATAACAGCTTAAACCGATACCCCACTGACGAGTACTTTTTAATTTATCCTCCTTTCCTGTTTGGATTATTTTTGATTAACTTTTCCTCCAGGGGGTTGACAGCCCTGCCTCCCCGGTGAGGTACAGTGCACGTCAGTCCCAGTCGCCTCAAACTAAACCTTCGCGGAGCAAAGTCAGTGGAAAGAATTCCGCTCATGTTTCCTGGTTGCTGCCGCCCCTCCTGTACTCTCTTTACTTTTTTTCGACTGTATTCGTACCTTGAACAGCAGGATCGGACACATTTCTCTACGGCCCCCTGGACACTCCCGCAGCAGCAGTCTGTTTGAAAAATTACTCATATACTGAACTTGAAGCCAGTAAAAAAATGTTTTATAGTATCCTGTGTCAGACCGTGCAACGCCTTTTGCAAAGTTTACCCATTCATACATGGTAATAGTGTGTAAACAGATAAGAAAAACATTAAGATGTCAATCCAGATGTTTAAATAAAGATAAGATGTGATGTTATAAGTCTGATACGTGCTATATTGAAAAGTGTTTTATAACTTTTAAGACAAAAATTAATGTGAATATGTCAATTGATTCCTGTTCCAATTGATTTCTAAACATTCAGCTATGAAATCTTCAGAAATAGATGACACCAAGACATACAAATGATCTGTTTTTACCACATAAACTAGAGATTTTAAATAGACAATAAGCTAAAAAAGTTTGAAAAAATGTATAAAACAAAAAACTGTAGTAATACATTTCTAGCTTTAGATTTACTCAAAATATACTCAAATAAATGTACTTCCTTGACCTTTCCAAGCCTTACTGTATGTCTGTATACTTCACATGACTTTGTCCAGCTTTTCCTTTTACTGTAATATCCTAACTCGTATGTCCTGTCCTGTGTGTGTTTGCAGACTCGCAGCAGTCAGGAAGTCCCAGTAACAATGAGCCAGGCAAGAACCCTCTTCCAGGTACGTAGTATCACTCATCAACTCTGCTGTCAGCACCCCATTGTTCAAGTACAGTCACAACCATGTGCATAGCAAACATACCTGGTAGCTACAGAGTTATGCATGGACTATAAACTCAGTTACCTATAGACAGTGGAGCGAAGGCTCAGAGTATGAAAAAAAATCTTAAAGAAAAGCAAAAGTAAGATATATACTGTAGTAAATACATGTTTTGGTTTAAATTATTTGGGTACATAATTAGAATGGACATGATATAATAATCTTAATAATGAATATTGTGGCATAAGTTATGGAAAAAGCATGATTTGCACACACCTTTGCAGATAAACAGTTAAAGAACTATTCCAAAGTAAAATTAAAACTTGCACTTATATTCAAAGTATTGTACATACTCACAACTATGCAAATCACAATGTATTTATAGCAGATTAAAATATGGGTGATTAAAAATATGAGGATATTCAATAATTACATATGCATGTCATATATTATGAAATTGTCTCTCATTTTAATAGTGTAATTCAATAGATAAACTACAATACAGTGTGGGAAGAGTTGATAAATATTGTACAAATCATTATCCATGTTTTCAAAGTTTCAAAAATGTAGTCCCCTGACACAGAAAACAGACAGAAGTCCTGCTACACAGATGTTGCTTGCTGTACTTTAAACTAAACATAGCTTCTTTTGTTATGATAATACGAAGTCTCAGTATTTAAGTCTCCTGAAAATGTTGTGCTACAACATTACCGCTCCCTGTAAATTGATAGTGAGCAACATCGCGGCGGATTTGCCTGTAGCCTTGAGCGGATCATTGGGGGTGATCCAGAACCCATCCTCACTGACAGCCCTGTTGTTCCCCTGACTGACCTACGCCATGCCGTCACAATACAGGAATGAAAATAGTTTGTGAGCTCCATAATTACTTTTCTACCTCAAGAGCAGGTTACGCTGAATCGGGTGCCAAGGAAAACATGCTAGCGAGCCAAAGCGTAAGACCTCGGGAGTAGGCACGGTTCCCCCTCCGCTAACGCCGAGCTCGCACACTGGAGGCGGGAGACTGACTTTTGTAGGTGCCAATCGAGCCGCTGATCTTTTTTGGCAGGGTTTCCGTGGCGTTGGCATGGCATCAAAGAGCAAGAGTCATTTGGGTGTCAGGAACTTGTCTGGGAGTTTTAGCTGACGAACGGCTTTTGATTACCCTGCGTACTATACATTCTTCCACTCATAAATTTACATAAGCAAGATATTGATGGTTCCCAGTCGCTAAATATAAATAAAACCTCAGTTGAACCTGTATATTTAATACTGTAATTACATTTATTACACCTTAAAACTGATTAGGTTAAATTGTATGTTTTGATAATAATAGTAATAGGCAGATTCTTTTCTCCTATTGCTCTAATATTGCTAAATGTAATTACATTCTGTTAAAGATGGCCATATAAAATAAAAACACTGAAACTATTTTTAATATAAATTATGCGTTAATGTGCACTTAAGTGAATTCTATTTTTATATATTTTGTTTAATAAGTCATGTTTTTGACTGACCAAATAATAGAAATCTGTCCTTTTTTAAAATATATTCAAAAATGTCCACAAATTAGCAGTGCAAAATCTGCTTTACTAGTAATAATCTGTCACACTTATTTTAAATTTATATGGCACAAAAAAATCTCTAGAAATTTTTGTCACGTTATTCAATTTTTTGCCAATGTGTAACAATTTTTCTGTTATTTTTTGCAGTGTACTTGGAGGACAGCTTCATCAAATCCGGCGTTTTCAGTGTTTCCGAGCTGGTGCGGGTATCTAGAAGTAAGACACTTTTTAACTTCGCATTGATCATTACACCAGCCTCGAGTTTAAACTCAATTACGAGGTCATGTCCTCATATAACTTCTCTCTTTGTTGCATCAAACTAAATAACAGGGAGTATTATTTACTCTCAACATACAGTTTCCAAGAAGCTCATAGGATTAAGCTCTGACTGTCTGATTGCACAGTGGAATATCTGGTTTGACGGGTTTGAGTTTGCTCGAACACCTGTGTGGCTCCCTGTTTAGACACGCAGTTGTATGTGAGCCGTTTAAGGTAATTCTGCTGAATTGCCCGGGGCTTCGTTTACCTGTGATGCCTTGTACATTATTATTGCATTATACAAGACTACGATACACAAAGGGCCCATTCAGCAAGCACCACTGGAATGTGAAAAGTACCATTGTTGTACATAATTAAGATTTTATAAGAGGTACTTTTTATTTTACGTCATTTATAGAAAAGGGTTGGTAGGTTAAGATTACTTAATGACTTTGTTCATTTGTCAATTTGATTATTATTATTCAGAAAAGTTTGATTATTAGGAACGGCAGTAATAGTTTAATTAATATTTTGTATATAATGTTAGTCAACCAGAGATGCTAATATA
>JACN01026942.1:0-18516 GCA_000787155.1 Scartelaos histophorus | reverse complement strand
ATCAGAAGGTTTATGTCTTAGCTGTGAAAATTCCGATACTAAAAATGTGTTAGGAAAAGAGAGGAATAACCTCAAGTTTTTCTGTATTTTTAAGGTAGTGCGCATTTACGTACGTTCAGTGGTGCAGTTTCTCAGAATTCTTGACACACTTGTAGCCTGCATCTTTGACTCTGTAGGCGAATTTGACTTTTACATTTCACTCTGACACCATAACAGCAGCTTTCATAACACCAAGCAACAAAAGACCCACATAACATCAATGTCTATACTATGACCGGTCCCATGACATTGGACAAGTCTGTTCTATGAGCAAAAAGTAGCCTGGGAATCTAGTGACCCTCCCCGTACGCCAAACGTGACCACTGCAACCCGTCCATCCATCACTTCACACTGGAATCATGGGAGTTTGCAAAGAGAACTTGAGCAATTTTAACTATTTTCTGTTGACAAGACTAAATGAAGGGGGGAAGACTTGTGGTCGCAATGGTTTTCGGCCTGAATCCAGCCTGACTTTGGGGCAAGATCACATAGTAGTAGTAGTAGAATAAATAAACAAAGACGTAACCACTACTGTAAAGTTTTAGAGCACATTAGCGGCTATAAAGGGCTGCTTAAATTTTAGCGTAGCCACAACTGTCAATACCACCCAGTTATAAGCAATGGGACGTAAAAGCATAACACTGAAAAACATAGCGACGGCCAAATCTTTTTTGTGTCAAGTATTTGTTGGTATTCGGCACCTTTGTAAGAATACGAAAGAATGTGCATATAAAGACCCACAAAAATATAAAAATTTGATCTGGAACCTATGCGTTGGGTTTGTGGCTATGGGTGGCTGACTGGAATTACAGAGTGTTAATATCCCTGCAGCGAAGCCATGTGGTATAAATAAAACACAGTACAGGGGTAGACTTGGTGAAAAGATGATAGCAGAGAGTTGGTAGTTCAAATTCTCTCCCAGTGTGCTGAAATCATGAATTTGCAAAAAAAGAAGCCAGACTAGGGAACATTCTTGCGGCAAAGATGGTAACAAAAAAGTGTACCGATTTGTTTGACACGTGATACAACGGGTGTCACCGGACTCTTACTATGTTACAGGCGAGGAGTAAAGTTACGACGCGGAACTATATTTAGATAATGTGTGTAAACTCTGTAGATATGTTCCCCGACACCTGGATATAGAAATTCACAGTTGGCAAAACAGGCCCCATATTCTTGCCGGCCGAGTTCCATGTTAAGAATAGGAACTGACTGATGGGGAAGAATTGCGAAATAAAAAAAGGAGGATTATGTAGAGCGGGTTAATAAGAACATCTCACAGGGGTGACGTTTTTGCAATACAAACTGAACTGGAGGTGGAGTCGATGGAGCCGGAAGCGTGGCCGTGATCACTTCCAACTTGGAATGGGGCGGCTAGCGGGTTAGCTATGTCCATTTTTATAGTCTATGGTCTATCTTGTGACCTTTTTTATTGTAAAAAAATACAATTTAAAGGTTTAAATTCTGATAATACACAATTAATTTGCCACACAATTAATTTAAATGAAGATATAGTTTTTAAAAAAACTAAGAATTTGCTTTTCTATTGAGTCGTACTTCTGTATACTCAAGATTAAGCCAATTACATCACTAGCTTAAACTTGGCCAAACAAAAGTATCCAGTCAGACATCTTAATCAAGTTACCATTATAAGTAGTGCATGTTCAAATTCTTTCCCATCAGGAGTCAATCCACTGCTAGCAGATTAGCTTACATTCGTTTAATGCCGCTAATCCATGCTAATCAGTGTTTGCCTTAGCTGTTTGCAGAAGGTGTTAGCGACCTCCAAGCCCTAGCATTCCTACAGGACACAGCACGATGGACTGAATATGGTAAATGAAGCGTGAAGGAATAAAAAAAAGGGGGGAAAGCTGAGAAAAAAACAAGGGAATAGACAATGAGGGGCTGCAGGTGAGGGCTAGCTGTGTATGTGCGAGCAGCCACCTATCAGCCATTCTGACTGATTCTCTGACACCTGACATGCTCCGAGAGGCACACGGCTCCTTGATCTAGCAACAGGGAGGATGAATAAAAGATGAAACAGACTGGAAAAGAACATACATGCCACCATAACCAACCCCCTGCCTGCACTCCATTCACTCACACGTACACACACATAGGAAGAGGAGGGGAAGCTAGTTTGCATGTGTTTTGAATCGCTGTCATCCGTAACTGGATACATACCTTATTGTAGAGAGCAAAATGCAGTATTGACACACAAGGAATTTTCTTTTTACGCACGGAAAAGAAAAAATCGAGAAAGCTGCAATTATTTAAAGCTAAAGTACGGAACGTTTTGGTTGGGGGTTCGTCACCTTTTGTCTATGGATATGTCATTGCTCTGCCTGGGATGTTCCATAGTATTACATTAAACGGCTATATCTTACATTTATTAAATTACAGGTGGTTTTGTAGCTCAAAAACACCTAGAAAAACAGGCTTTCTGACTGTGCGCGGGGTCGCCTCTCTACAGATCTGACCTGTAACTTGGTCTGGTTTGGTCTCCATGAAGATAGAAAGGTTTAAAAACATTCCAGACAAAGCAATAACATCTTCATGGAGAAAAGTATTTGATGCACCCTCCACCAGAAAAGTTATGAACAATGCACCTTTGTATGTAAACTAACAAAAAATAATGTTAAAAACTGCTGAAACATTATTGTTTACAATCCTGCTAAAATATTGTGAAATGCTTACTTTTTATGTCCAAGAATTCTGTAAGTTTAGTCAAATATTATTGCTTTTGGATGTGTTTCAAATCAGTACTCTGAACAGATTCCTGATTTAAAAATCCAAAATGCAAAACAGATCTCAAATTCTGGGTGTACTCCAAAATGTCCAAAAATGTACTCAAAAATCACTCTGCTTTATTGCAAAGATTTTTCAAAGTAATTGTTCATAAACTTCTACTCATACGCTGCCAAATTTAGAAACATTTGCAATTAACCTGGGAAAAAACTATGGAATGAGTGGTAGCAGGATCTTTCGTTTTCTTTGGACCGCAGCCTAGATGTTGTCTCGAAGAGTGCGGTGAAGACAAGATAATTACTGAAGCAATATGTTTGACTTGTAGGATGGAGAAAAAGGCTGCTGTAGGTTTACAGTTTCAGGGTCTCATTAAATCCTTGGGCCTTTAGCAGTCGGGGAGTGCTATGATAAATGTTTTGCCTTTTCACCCCGCTCAGAGTCTATAACTGTGCATGTGGTCTGACTTCGGGCCAAAACACATGAGATTATATGGACCAGAGGAAAAGACCAATAAAAAAAAACGTATTTGAGAATTAGCAGGTAATGTATTCTGTGTCGCTTTGGCTAAAAGAGCATTGTTTTGTCCTGTTGTAAATGTTTGTTTTCTTGTATGCCAGATATGAAATGAACCAATATTGTTCTGATGGAAAAAAGTGACTGACGTAGAACAAAAGTGTTAAGGATTATTTGTAAAAGTATCTCCTTGTCTCTGTGGAAATTATGTTATATTATACCAAGAAAGAATGTATTACTGTAGGGTATTAAACATATCTTATTTAACTTATTTCTGTGATCTGACCTGTAACCTGTTATCTTCATGGAGATACTGAAATGTAATGCCACACTAAGGAATATTCAAGGCAAAGCAAAGGCATTTTTGAGGTGGCAGATCTTTCAATCGAAAAATAAAGTAAAACTATGAGGTATTTTGAAACATTTTGAACTTTTCTTTGTTTATTTCCAGTAGTTGTGTTTCCATTTTGAGCGTTATCTTCCACTAAAGGTGTTTGGGTGATGATGGAGAATAATTGCTTGTGAGTGGAGAGCTGCCTGGTTGTCATGACGCATGAACAGTTGAGTTCTTATGGGAACCATCCTTGGGACTTTACCCTGGGTTCTCCGGGACAACTCTGGCCTTTAATGAGCTGCTCTTTTTGCTGCCACATGATTCCAAACCTCTGGAGACCTCTGGCACTTTTCCCTGTAAAAGTCCCACAGGCAAGGCTCTCCTGTTCGCCGACATAATGGACACCTCTGGGAGACCTGCACAAGTGAAGCTTCAACAGTTTGCTCAACAGTTTGCACCTCAAATGTCTTTTCCGGTGCGGTTTTCCAATAGTGAGCACTTTTCCACTGCTACATTTGTACAGGGATTTGTTAAAGAAGACCTGTTATGTTTTTTCTTGAATTTTGTAGTAAACTATCACATACATAAATCATTACTATGTGTCTTGTTCAATGTAAATGGCAATATTGATCTTAACAAGTTAATAATAGATATGGTCCATCGACTTCCTGTTCAATAAGGCACAACTGATTATCTGGTGTTAGCCACGCCTCCTCATAATGGAATTTCCAAGTAGCAAAAATCACAGTGTTTTTACTTATGAAAAATCCTTATATGGAACATTTTTAACCTTAAGTGTAATCTCTAGTGCTTCTTACAAACATTCAAACTCAGGGTCATACAGAGGTGTAGGTGGGGATAGGTGGTGTGGGCAAATTTTCTGTGCATTCAAGCGTTGAATAAGGACATTTTAGTATTACTCTAACAGGTTCAATGATGAGGGAATCCCATTATAGCATTGTTAAAAGTCAATGTTTCTTTAAACTAAACTATATGAGAGCTCTGGGGCGGTATTTTAACACCATGGTGCTTTCCTTAACTGCCGGTGAATGATCGTTAACTGTGGAGGAAGAGGACTGTTTTTGTTCTGACAAGTGCGGCTACATCCAAATTATCACCTTGTTAAAACCGGGCACCCCAAACAACAAGGGTTTGTCCACAAGAATGCAGTACTACTACTTCATTTGATACTCCATTTTCTTTACATGATATCAAAAGAACTATTGTAATATGTGTTAAAGAAACAGACTGAGAGAAGACTACAATATGAACTGATTAACTAATGCAAGAAACCCATGGATTTCAGAACATCTAAGGTCTAAACTAAACTTTTTTTAAAATAAAGACCGGGATATTTTGTTCTTTACAGGACAATTGTACCACTCAAATTTGGTCTCGGTTGTGCTAGATTGTGCAGCTCCAGTAGGTGGACAGAAAAGGACTATGTAAATCCTTCAAAGCTGCAGTCTCTTCTCGGTCCATGTTTTGTTTGCAGTTACAAAAGGACTGTGTGAAGGTTTGACGGTGAGATCCTGTTTTGGCTCTTTGGCTTTTATCCGTGATTCCAGCAGGAGGTTCTTGTCGGTGGCGGCCATATTGTCTTCTTGGGAGTGAGAAGTAGACACTAGTGAGAGGAAGGAGGGGGTGAGGAGGGGGTGAGGGCGGACAGGGCACCACTCCTCGCTCCACAGGTCTCTGCTCTCACAATTAAACAGTTGTAATGTGACAATGCGAGCTGTCTTTAGCTGTCTTTTCAAAGTCTCCCCTCCCACGAACACAGGAGAGGGCTTGTGGTCAGTGAGGCTTGGACAAACGGGGTCTGGTATCTGACACTAGCGCTGTCATTCTAAATATGAGTTCTGTGAAATAAAATGTATAACTCAATTCCAATACCGAGAAGTAGGCTTGATGCTGATTTGGATAGCACAGTCATGATAAAATGTGAACTTTTTTGTCATTTTCAACATATAATTACTTTCTTTAGTATTCCCATGTTGCTTTATAGTAGTTCTGATTAGGTCCAACTCATTTTTTGTTTCGATACTACTTTTACTATCAGATTTTGTATGACTCTATTCTTACAACCAGATCACAGCTCGACAATGGCAGAAAGTGGCTCACAAGAAAAGCATTCGGAGTGCTTTTTATGGCCAGTCACAGTGAGACATAACCCGCTCCCTGAACTCTTTCTCATTGTTTGCAAACTGTATTTGGTGGAGTCAGAGGAGAGGAAGTGCACCTGCTGTCATCTGGACGCTTGGCTGGTCAGACTGAAAGGCCCTGGGGAGTCGAGGGCTTCCCAGAAACAACTGACACAGCAAAACAACTATATGACCAAAAGACAGATACAAAAATACATACATTTTGTTTAAATGTCGATATATTTACTTGAGCATAGAAGTTGGGTGATATGACAAAAAAAAAATCAAATATTTTTTCTCTCAATTTAATTTGGACTTGATTTTCTTAAGCCTTTTTTAAAATTAATAAAAATGTATTTCAATATTAATTTTAATCTGTACCATTTAATATAGGGAATAAAACAATATCTTCCAAATCATGATTAAAATGCAACTAATTGCAGTAGTCAATTAAACATATGCAGTTTTTTTGCACTTTTCCAACTCTTTACAGTATATTTAACATCCTCTTTGACAGTTTGGGTCACAACCTTGCTTTGGTAATCCGACCAAACCTACAAAATTCCCTGCCTATCACAACACTAACACAGCCTAATTATACAGTCATATATTTTTCAGGTTGCTCCCAGTGGGCCTGTAGCCTGCAGCTCTGGTCCAGCCCTGCAGATGGTCTCCACACAGAGGCTGTCAGCGGCGGACACAAACCTGACCCCGGCCCAAAGCTCTTAACCCATTTCTACACTTTACCTCCTATCAGGCCTGACCAATCAATAGTGGCGATCCCAGAGGAGCCAGAGCCGGACGCATTGGTGACCGCCGCAGCTCTTTTGTGATTCGAGATGAAGATTATAGAGCCAGCTGCCGTGTGTCTCCATATCCTTACGAACAAAGTTTACTACAGTTATTATTATATTACTAATCCCGTGTTAACAGACATCATGAGATAGAAGCGTTTTCCATTAATAGAAGAGACTATAGTGCTGCCTTCCATAGTCTAAAAACTAGCTGAGGAAAAAATGGAATGGAAAAAAATTGTGCTTTATGCTTGAAGTGTTATCATAAACATATAAAAGTAATCATTTTAAATTTGTAAAAAGAGCTTTTTGTTCAGTAGAGGCAAAAAGGAACATTTATACACCAAATATTAAATAAAATGATTCAAATATGGAAGCTTGTATCACTATAGTCTTAGTATAAACCAATGGAAAACCGATTATTATTTATATTACTATTAATATTAGTATTATTTATCGCTTATCAGCAATATTAGTGGATTCACAGATATCATATTGGCCCATTATCAAAAATCTAAGCAATATATGGCACCAATATTTTAGCGAAAAGTAATTTGTAAATTGCACTATAACTTAACATAAATTTGGGGTCTTTCAGTATAGGAGTATCGGCAAATATCGGCAACAACAGTGAGATAAATATCGGCTCAAGGGATGTATAATGAACCATCCCAAGACAAAAGTATAAGAAGTTGGTATCAAAATTAAACAGTTATTTGATCATGTGAAGTATCAAAACTATTAAAACACACATGTAAAGGTCCAAATTTGACCTTTTTTTAAATTATTTTTAGTTTTAGCAGAGATTTTCAGTTGAAAATTAGTCTATTGGAAAAAAAGAGAGCATTTTTATTATGAGTATGGCACTGAAACGGGTTTTGATTTCCAAGCCTGTTCTATACCAAACGTTTGAAATTCTAGTGACAACAAAACGGTCTGTTTTTACGTCTTTTCACTGGCCGTTTGGACAACGCTATAGAAACCAGGTGGTCTTATTTTGGTCAAGCGACAAGGAAGGAAGAAAGCAGTGGAGAGTGGAAGGGGTCACCTATACGTGGAAATGGGAGCGCCCTGTGGAGAGGAGATAAAAAGAGGAGCACCCATCCAGAACTGTCCCGGACATAACCAGCAAAAACAAGCCTGACTGCAGTTTAAGAAGGTGAATGAATGAATGGTATTAAGATGCGCGCTCAAATGGGACACTAAACTTCCGCAACATAGTCTCATAGGGATTTTCTACACCCACTTTCAACAATGCCCTGCTTGTATTTCAGTTGAATAGCAATATATAAGTAGCTTCTCTTTTTTTTTTCTTTTTTACAACTGTAATTCTGTTTACGGCTACTGTGCTGTGCTTTATCAGAGCAGAGATACAAAGGTTGAGTGGAGAGACATCCTGTTTTGGGAAGACGCCAGTTTTAGTGCTACCAGTCTGGGACGCTGTCTGAGCAAACCTATGGCCACAAACAGAAGCTACAAGTTCAGATTTCTCAACTTTGAACTTAAATAAAGGGAAAATATGTATGTGTATGCCACTGTGTATATTCATGTAGACCCGTGTATGTATAGAACCCGCTTTCTAATGTAGAAATTTCTCTGATCTGGCCAAGAATTTAAAACTTATATCAGGTTATTCATCTTGTTTTCAGATTTATTAGTCTAGAGGGTAAGATAACATGTCAAGTTAAATTATCTTGCTGCATGGACAGATAATTTCACAGCTTTTAGGTCATTTTTTGATAGATTTAGGTGTTTATATCTTAAATTTTGGCCAAACTTTTTGAAGTGTGAAACTGGCTTGAAGGAGTAAATAAAATAAGAAGAATTGCAAAAATAAACATGCATAAAGAAAGTTTTGAGTTAGGTCGGATTAGTTTTGGAATGAAATCTAATTCCAAATTTTCTTTTTGTGATTAAATTTGCGATAAATGTAGGATTTAGTTCAAAGTGCACATTGGAAAAACCTAGAGGAGCAATAAGATTTGAAATAAGACGGAAACTAATACAAGAATCCCATGTTTATAGAGGTCTTAAACTACAGGTGCAAAACGTTTCTTAAAAAAGACAGTTCGTTTAGGTTTTAGCTGAGGAAATGTCCTAAAAAATAATTCAACATTTTGCAATTTAATAACCGTGGCTACTCAAACTGCGATTTCGGTTGGACTCTGAAATCTCGCGCTGTCCTATTTTGAGTGCGTATAGTGAGTGAGTACAACATTCAGCGGCTATACCATATGGTCCCAAACTGTTGTCTGTATTTCAGAGCCAGAGCCAGGGAGGAGCGAGCGGCGGCGGGCCCCAACAGGCAGCTGAGAGGGGAGCCCAAGACACGACAGCAAAACCACACTACAGTAATTATATATCAAAGCCCTTCAGAGTCAATAGGCCTAAATGGAATATGAAGGGAATGACTTGGACCGCAAAGTGACAGCGAAGAAGTAAGAGAATAGCGGGCTGTAGTCAACACTTAAAGTAGAGGACGGCGTGGGCAATATATCCATTTAAGTTGGGCTGTGTAGCTTTTCTAGTGAAGGGTCGGCTACCTGCTTGTCCCCGTTGAATGAAATCTCATTTAAATGTCATATTTGTTGAGAGACTTTAGCATTTCAATGTATTTCCGAGCAGTAAAAACACATAATTGAATAAATGCAAAATAGAAAAGCTTGAAACATTTCTTAAGCAATAACATCTCCGTGTAGACAATGAGAAAGGTTACAGTGCACCTTTAAGTACGACATGTTATAGTCCTTTCACATTTGAGCAGCAGTGCTTGAACCATGACTTGAACCAACCCACATTTTAGCAATTTGCAAAGCTGGAAACTTCATCTGAGTAATGTCATTTGAGTAAAACATACAGAGAAAATTACTTGAAGTCTTTTGCGTCAAGTTAAAACAAGCCACGTATTGGATAATCTCTAAAAAACTTTGCGTCTAGACTCTGCGTGTACGTTGTGTGTGTTGTAATCTCATTCTATTACCCCCATTATTCATTAATGTGAGCGTTCGACATCATTAATTTCCACAGTCTCGCCCCTATCAGATCTCTCCCACCCACTGCAGCTCCACACTCTGGTCTAAGCAGGTGCCAACAGAAAATAAAGTCATAAATTTAGACTGTCTGAAGCCTTGGTCCGGTGGCGTTAGGCTTTGTGGTGTGTATGTGTGTGTGTGTGTGTGTGTGTGTGTGTGTGTGTGTGGTTGTCACTATAGGCAGCCAGGGCACTTCATGCATGACCTCCCTGTGAAAATGTGCACCTCAAAAGCAAGTGTTTGTCTGTGGGACAAATAAAAAGTGCCAAAGTCCTTGAACCAGAACGTGGCCACTGTAATGAATTGTTAAAGTTGGGTGGGGAACTGCAAGAATGGATGAAAAATTAATTAACAGGTCAAATATGTTGAAAGAGAGAACTAAGAATAAGTCAAAATTGTTTGTTTAATTGATGTTAGAATGTATTTGGAATAAAAAAAATATTCATAAGAACTAAAAAATGTGTATATTATGTAATTTCTTTTTTTTTCTTTTTCAAATTTTATGTATGTTTAAGTCGCTTTAACTTCACTTTATCAATCTGCAAGTTTGGTTTCAGAAAGCTGGTCACATACTAGAGAGACTGAACTATTAGACAATGCAAGTGAAAGTGAATCACTGTTTTCACTGTGCCAAAAATCAAAAATGAAAACCAATCTTTGCAACGATGCTCCTGTCAGAAGCATCTAAACTAACACAAAAGTAGACTTATATTATGTTGACAGTGTAAAGCTTGTAATATTTGGGGTTAAAAAGCTCTACATCCCTGTGTCCTCTTCTAATAGGACGTGATTCACAGTCTGTCCTAACTCAAAAACGAGCACTAAAACTTTCCTGCGCAGTGAATGCTTAGACCGGCTGTTTCTCCCAGATAAAGTCTACGTTTGTTACTCCAGCTCTCATAAAGCGATGCCTTCTCCACAAAAACCAAGGACACGTTTATTTCAGGCTATGAAAAAAATCAATAAAATGCCAGTTTCAGAATTGGACACTAAAAATTATTAGTAATGCGGTAAAAATGAGATACTAGCTTGACAGAAATGACTTGCAAAAAGTTTGTAGTGCTGTGGGTGAAGGGCAGGGGACACTGGAGACTGGGAAACTTGCTTGGCTGCTGCAATAGGGGGCTCTTTATCACAAAAAATATAGAAAAAAACTACATTATGCTCTATTTTGGCAAGAAAATGTTGTGTTTTATATATGTAGGTCAAAACTTACTCACTACATGTTAATTAAGGGTAAGATAATAACTTAAGTGCAAGCCGATCGTCAATACAGCTACTCCTTTATTGCATTTAAACAAACATTAAGAGTCTTGTCTTTTTAATTAATACAAATAAACTTCTTTATCGAATTTTGTAAGGACGGAGTTAAACTAATTTGTGAAATAAAGTGGATTGCAGACGAGCTTTTAAAAACTGCACAATTACAAAGTTCCCACACAAGTTTATATCTATGCTTATTAGCCAAATTAAGAAATAATTTGGAAAGCTAATCCATACAGTGATTTAGTGGTGTTACTTCAGTAGGATTGTGTGATTTAGACTTTAATTATAACCGAGAGGCTATAGATTAATGTATTATATGTATTTTATTATTAATTAATCCGGAAGTGGACGGTAGTATTGAAATAAAACGCTAAAAATCAGAGTTGCCAGCAGGCTGTAGTGACATATGGGATTTTTCCCTAAATTTGACCTAAAAGGACACGGTCATTAGCGAAAGGGTTTCACAGTTAAAACTTTGTAATGTAAATGAACGGGATAATGTTAGTGTGGTCAGCTCAGAAGGACGTTAAGCGGTTTTGTAGAAGGTTTTGTTCCCCCATAGACCAACACTTTGTCTTGCAGATGTTTTTTCTTCCAACGCGCTCAAGCTATTAGGCCTGGCGATCCCATAGCGTATGAATGGGAACAAAAAAAACGACAATTACGCACAGGAAATTGGTGAGATAGCGGAGAAATGCGTGAATAATATTAAATAATACGTATGTTTGTGTCTTAAACTAAATGTATTCAGAGTTTATAAGTACGTGAAGCTGGTGTGAGACACATGAAGGTGCAGTTTGCTTTGTGTCCAATAGAGATCAGTGCGCAACGTGAAAACGGAGCATGTGTGGCCGTATTCTCCGCCAGCTTCGTATTATATCCTGGGGCAATACTTAAAAAATACATACAAACAGCGATCAGATTGCACGGTGAAACAGGATGCAACGATACAAAACGTGCCACAATGGGAATTACGCAGGCATTGAAATAAAGGGTGTAAAATGACATGCTATTATGCAGGCAAAACAGAACCACAGTCCCCTATAATTTACGAGCTATTGTTAATTTGTTTAATATGTTAGTTTACGATGAACTATAAGCGTAATGGGTGCACTTCATTAGGGATTTGGAAGGTTTTGTTAACTAATTTAATCTGGAGTGTGGGTTTTTAAGACTTTAAGAATGCACAAATTTAAAAAAAAACAAAAAAACTAATTGAGTGAGATTTGAATAGAAACTTCACATTATTCTATATATTTGCTTATTTATGTGGCGAATTTAGAATGAATATTGACTTTTTATATTTAATTTCACGTGCTGCTTTTATGAAACAAATGTAAAAGAGTATATATGATTTTGTAAGGTGATAAAGAGTGTTTTTGGCAGCTTTCTTGGTGTTATAGAAATGCACAATTTTTTCCATACCTGTACCACTCCAGTCCGTTCTCGTAGTTGCGGTCGAAGAAGTGCGGCTCCGCTCCCACGGCTCTGATGTCAGGGTGCACCCGCAGAAACTCCAGCAAAGCCCGGGTACCTCCTTTCTTCACCCCGATGATAATGGCCTGGGGCAGCTTCTTGCTCCCGGCCCCGGAGGAGAAGCTGGACATCGCGCTTGGCTCCGCGGCTCCTCTCGCCCCCAAACCCCCTAAGATCCTCGGCTCGTCCCAGTCCTCGGTCCGATCAGTGTCCAGGAGATCTCTAGATGCTGTCCGTATGGATGGTTCCTCATAGTCCGACTCAATATCCTCCCACGGTTGAGGTTTGGCTAAAAGTCTGGAGACAAGACCCCCGCTCTCTGTGCCCCTCTTGCCCAGCGAAGCGCTCTCCTTGCCCCGGTAACTGTCCACCACCAAACTTGGCATGGTGGAACAGTAGCCCACACAGGAGTACAGCATGTAAACCCAAATTAAAAACATGATGCTGAGCAAAAGTAGCTTCTTCTTCACGGGGCTCGACCAGAAGCTGTGGCAAACCGGGCTATATTCCATAAATCTCCCGGTGTAAAAGCATTTCCCAACGGCGCATGTTGCCCTCCTCACTCCCGGTGGCACCTCTGCGATCCAGGCGAGCCAAGACACATGCTAGCTGCCAATCAAAAACGACTCACAAAAATGAATAAAACTAAATTAAATCAACACCCTTTGAGATAACAACATATATCCACGAACGAGATAAATTGTTAAGCATAATTATGTCTCAAAAAAGTGTCCAAACTGCCGTAGACAAACCGCGGTGCAGCATCGCGCTCGTCTCGCGTTTGATGGAGAAACGGTAGCGCGCGTGTCCTTATAGAGTGCGGGGCGGGAGACGGGCAGCGGAGGCGACCAATCAGAGCGCGCGAAAAGGGCTTGTTGACAGAAGTGGACCAATGAGCGGAGAGGGGGGGCGGGCCGAGCCGTGGGAGCGTCACTATGGAGATGGAGCGCGTGCGGGGCGCTGCTGAGAGTTTGGGAAAGTTTCTCATTGGACGGAGAGGATAATTAAGTGCAGTTTGCTGAAGCGTGGCGCCATTATTTACTTCAAATAATCATATATAAAGTAATAAAAGTATTTATCGGATAGTTCTCCTATGTTTTGTATGAATAAGTAGCCTAAAAATGCAAAGTTACGCACAAAAAGGCGCAAAATAATGACATGCTAGCTTGATAAATTATTCTTCCTAGCTAGCAGGGTGTACTTTGTTTTTTTAATTAATATTTTTATTTATTTATTTATTTAGGCAAATTACGTTTAAGAGATTTTAAGATCATTTACGCATATAGGACACGCTTTATTAATTTTTTTATTGCATATTTAGCTCATTAGCTTACAATGAATATTTAAATAAGAAAATCCTACATAACGCGTGCATGATAGACTATTTCATTATAAAATATGTTAAAAGAAAAAACTAAATTTGTTATCTAATTAGGTTGTTGTAATTTTGCCGCTCTTATTTCCTTTGTTGCGACGAACTTTTGTTTCTTCTAAAATCTCGAACAATGTAAGTAGACGCAGCCCTGCATTTACATTCAAATAGCGCCATTCAACAGGTTCAATGGAGTGACCATGCTGCAGAAAAAGCAGCTTAGGAGCCCATTTCCCTTTCTCGAACGCGTTAAGTCTCTTCCTGATCATTGTAAGCTATTATTTGAGCGCCCTAAAACTCTAAATTAAGTTAAGTAGCCTACTGTATTTCTTGAGTGTACTGAATGGTTTGAATAGATCGAGCCTCATCAGTTTATCAGTGATCCCTGCCTGGCCATGGAACACTTGGAGAGCGCGTAATAATAATTAAAAAAAGTCCGGACAAAGCTGCCACCTCATTTCCAGTATGTGAACAGCAGAGGGGCACGGAGGATATTTTTACATATGGGACTGGAGAAGACTCAAAACAGACTCCATGAGGAAATATAAATAAAACTCTTGGATTTGGGTCTCGAGTAAAACGCAGCGCAGTCACAGCACGAACGCCTTAAATCAAGCAGAAGACGAGCTGCCAAACTACAGTCCATTAAAGCAAACTTCGGGCATTGTGTTCTTTTTTTTCCACTGACTTACTGAATTATTATTTGTCTAAGCATATTCTAGCGCGTGTCAGGCAATGCTCGTTATTACGCACACTTTACGCACACTTTACGCACGGTAGAAAAAAGGCTGTGACCTGTGTCATAGTGTCAGCACGTCCTAGTCATGTCCTGAAATGCAAATATTTTTTCAGGGTTTGCGCATATACTGACAAAAGCTATTAGACATCTCCACCGTTTCTCTTCTATATCCATAAAGCATAATTTATAAGTAGGTAAAATGGCCAACAATGACAAAACGTCTCAATATTTGTCTTTGAATTTCCTTTCAGACATTTAAAGCACTATTATAATTCATTTAAAAACCGGTGAGAAGGGCCACCACCTCTTGTCCTTTTTGTGGTTGACGTGTATGGTCATTTTATCCCCTCTCCCAGATCCCATTTATTTCAATGTCCCACTTTCATGTATGAATTAGACTATAAAAAAGTTGGAGCTACACAAGACTTTTTGGTGCATTGGGATTCAGGGTTGTAATATGTATTAGCGTTTCCAATCTCTCTGCGTGTTTCTATTGAAAAAAAAAAAACCCTGAAAATTATAAGGCGTTATTGCATTCAAGTTTAAATTTCCATAGCCTGTCACTCTGTATCTCACCACATAATTCAAAGTCTCTCTTTTTCTAAAGTTTGAGGTGCTCACCTATTTCTCTGTGAGACACAGGGACCTAAAGCTCTTTATTTTCTAACTTACTATAATAAAAAGATTTTCTCAGCCACAAAAATCAAAGTTTTTCTGAGTTGTTTTTCAGATTTTCAGATCCGATGTCCCCATTCTCTGGTGTCTCTTGTAAAGCGGATGTTGTAAACCATGTCCAGACCGTCTATCCGAGCCCTTGAGGTTGGCAAAGACTTAATCCAGGTTCAAAGTGTTTTTTCCGTTTTCTTCTACACAGTAACAGCTGTCTCAATCTGTCCCTTCACTCTGATATGAGACTCTCTCCGGTCGTTGGACACTTTACGAGGATGTCAGTCCTGCTCAGGTCACTCGGCCTTGGGACCGAGCCCACAGCCCCTTTATGGAGCGGGCATGGGGTGTAGTGAGGGCGCTGCTCACAGTGTGGTGATGGAAACGTAACCCAACACCCTGAATAAAGAGGAAAAAGGAGGACGACTGTTGACATATGGGAAGAGTTAACAAAGTAGATAATGTGTGTGCTTTAAGTGAATATTATAACAATTGGAAAATGACAGCTAAAGATGTAGAAAAGAAAAAGGACACTAGAATGTATAGTTATATTACATTTATTGAATAACATCTGTCCTGGCTGATACAGGAGGTGAGGATTTGTTAGCAGCAAAACAAGCGATATTTAACAGAAATGTAAATGCATAAGGGCACATGAGTGCAGCAGCTGAAAGCAAAAAAACACAATGAAGTTTTCTGTGTCAAGTAACCGGAAAAGTTTGTGTAAAGAAAACAGACATTCACTCCTATTTTCACTGTCTAATTTAATATACCACATAATATCCAACATCCTCTCACGTTCTGCATTTGAACAATGCAATATGGACACTTTACAGTGTAATCGAATCCTGTACAACACAGAGAGGAACTGGGGGTGACCTCTATAAATAAATACAGAATATACACAGGACACATTGAAATCATTATGGCCTGTAATAATTCAGGGTGTTTCTGTAATCAGCTGTTTTGATCCACAACATTTGCAGCTCATTTCCTGAGCACCACTGGTTTGAATTAAATTCATATGTCTGTCATGTGTCGCCCTGAGTGCGAGTGGTGCCTTGGTGGTATCACACATGCTTCGTTCACACAGGGAGGGCAGCAGAGTCTGGCGTGGGGGCATCCTGGTGTGGGCGAGGCTTTTTACACGTGAGGGCGAGCAGCAGCAGCATGGGCAGGTGCCACAGACTGCAGAAGAACAGCTTGCGAGCGCTGTTGCGGTCTCCTTTGCGGTAGAAGCGGAAGGCGAGGAAGCTGATGTACAGGTTTATGGGCAGAGAGATAATGGGGAAAGTCCATGTGGTGAGGTCGAGAACAGGAGCGATGGTGGACAGCCCTATGAGACCCACACTGTGACGCAGCGCCACCCGTTGGCACATGGCCGGGTGGGTGACGGACATCATGCGGTAGCCCCCCCTGGAGTAGTCCTCCCTCAGGTTCCAGCTGAGGGCGTTGAAGTGGGGGAACTGCCAGCTGAACAAGAAGGCACCCAGCAACAAAGCACCTAGAGTTCAAAGAGAGCAGTGATTAAAGAATCTTCTGTGTAATTACTGTTTCAGAGGCAGGAGGCAAACTGAGCTTTTAACTTATGATCAAGTGTACGCAGGACTTTGAAGTGTGCTTTTTTATACATTTCAACAAGAACAGAGCATAACGTTCATATCTCACATTTACTTTAAGGGCATAAAATACACATATAAACAAGTGAAAGGTGCACTGTGAAACTCCACCAGGCGAGGGTGGCTAAACATATCTGCCTTGCATTTATTCAATTACATGTGTTGTTTAGCTCAAAAATATCTTGAAAAAACATGAATTGTTACTATGTGCAGACTTCCTTCTAGATCTGACCATTAACTTGTGAAAACTAACTTTATTTCTGTGATATAAACAAGGCAAAGCAATAACACCTCCAAGGAGACAAGCAGCATCAAAAAAGTCACACAAAGCTTCTTCAAAGGCACAATATGCACACATAAACAAGCTAAGCACGGACATTAGAGATTATATAGATTATATATGTTTTTAACTTTCCTCTATGGCCCATGGCTTTATTGGCCGGGACAAAATAAACAGACATGGGGGTGAAGAGTGGTGAGACATTCAGTAAATTGTATGAGGTGGAAATTGATCATATCACGCTGAGGTTGCCAAAGTGCCCAGCTTATGTACCACAGTGTAAACCCCAAGGCTGTTATGCTAAAGAAATGGATATTTTCAACTTTTGTCCATGCAAATACATCTCTCCTTGATCTATAAGGCTTTTAAATTGCTTTCTTTATCCCATGGAGCAGAGCAACCAATCTGACACTTTGTATATTAATATAACAAGAATTTATGCCCAACACATGATATAAATCACCCACACCATTAAAAATAAGATATAATGGTGACACTTCATAATAACTATTTATTCATGACTTAAAGCCACCATCTGTAAGTTAGTTTAATTTGTTTCCAGTAGATGTCAAACCCCTCACCTCAGCAGGCCTAATGAGGCTTACTGCCCTGGCAAAGATGGCACAGTATCAGACAGAAGTAACATAGAGAGCACCTAGTGGTGGTTTGTGAGAATACAACAGGGGTGGATCAGCTAATCTACAGATGGTAACTTTAATAAAGACTTAATCCATAATGAACAAAAGGCTTAGAGAATAATTAATTAATAGCCTAACCCGTAAAGTAGTAAGGCTGAATTATTCTAAACAAACTATTTCTTCATTATGACTTAAGTCTTTATTCATGCTTTATTAAGGCCAATTAAGTGTAGTTATTCTGAAGTGGTACCGATATAGTCCTTCGTGGATCATTAGTGCAGACCTACCAGGATCCAGAGCCCCTGTAGCTGCAGTCCAGCCCATGACGGGGGGAATGGCGCCCACGACAGCCCCCACCCAAGTGTTAGTGATGCTGAGCCTCTTGAGCGGCGTGTAGCAGCAGGTGTACAGGACGATGTTGAGCGCCCCAAGAAAACCAGTCAGTGGGTTCACGGCCAGAGTGAGCAGAGCGACGCCGGGAACGCCACAGGCCACGGCGAACGAGACGGCGTGGAGAGGACTGCGAAAGAAAAGACCACAGACCACAGGTAAGTAAGTATTACCTTCAAATAGTAATGAGTTATATTTACTCTAGTACTTTTACTTAAGACAAAGTTCTACATATTAAGAAAGTTAAACAGATCTGAAAAATCTGATATAAAAATAGTCAGAGTTTAATATTTGCAAATAGTCTTCACTTCTCAAATTTAGTTTAAAAAAAATGCTGCATTTAAAGTATGTCTTATGGAGTTGCTTTTTGTCATTTTTTATTTTTATTATTTATTTATATTATTTTTATTATATTTATATTATTTATATTATTTTTTATTTATATTATTTATATTTATTATTATTTTTA
>KN512510.1:2572-15300 GCA_000787155.1 Scartelaos histophorus | reverse complement strand
ACAGATCTGACCTATAACTTGATCTGGCCTGGCTTTCATGAAGATACCATACGGTGAATGACATTTCTGTTCAGTTCCATTTCGTACAGTTAGAAATGATCATGATGTGGGAAAACGGCATACAAAATTGGAATACCACTGTTTTTGAAAGTTTTGTTAAGCTTTTCAACAGTATTTATTGAAAACCTATTTGTCATCAGTAGTATGACTCCCTTAGCTCTCGAAAGCAGGGTTGACCAGCTCCGACACGACATTATGACTGACCGACATTCCCCGGGTCACTTCCTTGTTTTCATTCTTGTTAACAGATCAGTTGCACGACATATGCCATTCCTGTTTTACCATTGACAAAGTCGCCCTGTGGAAAGGTTGGCGACTGCAGATCCCCCCGCTAAGCTGCTCTCGGCCTGCCCCATGATGTCACAGAATGCCCCAGCTGCCCGTGCCGCCCGGAGACCGCCCACCCCCGCCGCCGCTGTAGCCCGCCCCGCTCTAAGCCTATGAGGAGCCAGACACAGCGCCGCGCACAGAGGATTATTCGCTGCGTGTCCTGTTGTTGTCAGTGCTTACAGGCTGTGATCTGATAAGAGACTTACAGTTGTTGCTTAGGTGGAGGCAGACCCATGTTCCACGCAGACCCACCTCCAGCTCTCCAGGTCCCATTCACAAATACAGCACCGGGAGGTCATCTCAGGCACCGCCGCCGCTCGGAATAGACCGGGGCTCCTGCTGCAATATTCATCCCATATAAATGAATCATGTTAGCGCTGATGAAATATGAATGCCACATTATGTCGGCTTTGACAGCGAAGGATCATGAAGGTTATACATTTGCATAGATCAAAGGTAAACAAAGGATGTGCCACTGTAGAGACGAGCCACCACAGAGTTTGGATTCTGTTCTCTTCTTCACATTAGTACTACTACATGTACCGAAATGTATGTGTTTTTACTTTAAGGCATACAAATAGTAGGATATACCTTCATTATAATTCTGTAGCTTCACAGCATGTATCTTGTTTCATCAAAATTTGACTAAACTAAATTTCCAAAACATGAAACTCATAAGACTAAATGATTTAAATAGGACATTGGTGTAGATTAGCTCCACAGTATATTACATATACTATACTATATATTATAAAGTAGTTTAGACTGCAGTTATTTAGGTGATGTTCACTGTAGACAGAGGAATATCTGAACTTTTTAGGAAAAAAAATATTGTTGCTCTTGGATCTGTTGAAAATTTGCACTAGTTTGTGCTTTATGTAACTTCTGGTGGATTGTTCACCACTTGCTTCTCTCTGTTTCGAGAATGTTTCTGTGTGGCATTAAACCTAAATTTCTATAGAAGGATTTTTGAGCTATAATGCACCTGTTATTGAATAAAAGCAAGTTAAAAATGCCATACTGTAAAACAATCTTAAAAGGAGACTAGGTGGCAGACTTCCTATCAGAAAAGTTACATATCGTCACCTTCCTCAAATAATTGCCTAAGTCATAATTTATGCCATAATTTAAATTTTGGGGGGAGTTTTTTGTGTTTCCTGAAAAACCTGGAAAAAATGACGATTATTTTAGGAAGGTGTCGATATTGCTTCTTTAATCCTGATTTGGAATCCCAAAACACAACCGCAATACTTGCCAATATCACTATTTTTTAATGTTTTTCAAATTTGTGCAGCCTTATTTTAGAGCGGGAATAAAATGTCAGGATCCCGTAAGACATCTGCGCCTCTGTTAACCATTAGCCATGATTACTGTTTTCCATTGTGCCACTAAAATTGCAGCCATATGTCAAAGTGGGTCTGATTATTGCGTATATCGTCTCTCGTCGTCCACCTTAAGCACAATGTTTACTGAGCTTTAGTGTGATGCATAGTTCTCCTGTCAGCAGGTAATAAGACAGTGATTTCTCCATGGGCCTAATGTGTTGAAAGTCCTGTTAATTGGGGTTCCTCTGCCATGCGTGTGTCCAGGTTAGATCAATGTCAGTAGCTCCGAGCCGACCCCAACCTCGCTCTTATTGAATGGTTCCAGTGAGAGCCTATCTTTGGTGCAATCACGTGTTTCCGTTTTCTCTCTCATCCCTGTTTTATTGACCAGCCTACAACTGTTTGCGCCTCATTAGTGGTGTGTGCTCTGCAGCGGACGCTTGTCTGGCTGCTGGACCTATTTTTGGAAGACCCAGAACCGTGCTTTTTCTTTTTTTTTTTTCTTGAATAGCCTCAGGATGGTTGATGGATAATATTTTGAGGGAACTCCCGGATTGGGTTCACTTGCTGTGGTCATGGATTCGAGTGATTCAGCGCAACACAGTCCAACCCGGAGTATGTAGCCATTATGGTGAATTTCTTATTACGTTTCAGTATGTCATGAATTTAATAGAATTTACGGTGTGTTGGTGTTAGTGTTGCAAAATACGTCTTTTCAGTCTGTCGCAATCGAGATATTGCAATATTTCTGTTATTCATGACACAGCAAGTTCAGTTTAAAACATGCCTGAATTTACTTGACAAATAGAAACCTAATGAAACTAAATAATGATCTAGAAACTATGTCATATAAAAACTACATTTTAGCTTTAAAAAAGAAAGAAAAAAATTGAAAACCAAAAAATGTTTCTGTCTAATGGTAAACTGTAGATTTATTGCGATATATTTACTTTGTAGTCTTACGTTTTGACAAATAGAGACCTAATGAAACTAAATGAGGACCTAGAATCTATGTCAAATAAAAAAATTTTAGCTTTAAAAAAGAAAGAAAAAACTTGAAAACCAAAAAAATGTTTCTGTTAAATGGTAAACTGTAGATTTATTGCGATATATTTACTTTGTAGTGTTACGCATTATTGCTCTATCGATACTTTTATGATACATTATTATCCAACCCGTGTCAGCGTTACAATTTTCACACTTAAATGTTCCGCTTTACATGCTCTTTATGTCTAACCCTGACTCTGTGCACTTCGTAATCCTTCAGTATCAGGTCGTTATAGATGCTGTCACTGCTGCCATTAGGTGCATTTAATCTTTCCGCTGTTGACAGTCATGGGAGCTATAACTTCTGACCCGCAACACTTCTGGCTGACCCGATATAATGCATTACTATGCAGGACAACATCCATCTAGAGGAGGTGATGTTCTCTCCGGCACTGTCATGACATCAGCTATAGTCAGGCTGAAGCCAAGAGTGAGTGTCCAGGAAGGAGGAGCCAGGTTTTTCATACAAATGTTTTTAAGCCTTGGGATGGTTGCTGTTGTAATATTGGGCTATATAATTGTATTTTTCACTGAGGTTGATTTGTAGAGCTTATTGTTGGTCAAGAGACTTCTGGAAAAATGCTTATCTAATCTTGACCATCCTAAAAATGTGAAAAACAGCTGAATTTTAAAGTTAAACTGTTTGCTACGCTGCACACTTAATTCCCACTTACTACATTCCTAATTATTCACCATGAAGAGTTCACAAGTGCTTTTCACAACTTTCTTAGAAGCTGAGCCGTGACAGCAATGCTAAATAGAACAACTAACATACTAACTGTGCAATTCCAGCTTTGTGAAGGATACAAATGTTTTAATTAGATGCAGACCACTCACAACGGCCTCATTTTGACCCTTTTACTATGTATTTGCACAATTTTAACTTGATTACCTGTTAAATATTTGCTATAGCCATTTTAGTTTTAGTCTAGTTTTAATTTGAGTGTGAAAATCTTCTTCATTTTTCAGATCTTAGGTCTGGAATGAACTGGCCTCACAATGACCGCCAGGCAGTGACCTGTTTTCCTTGCATATCTCGGACATTAAAAATAACTTATTGAAAATCCCTGGAGATATTCCTAGAACTGTCCCTTCTATAAGCCCGGATCACTTAGCACAGAGTAAAAAGAGAATGGGATATCCTCCATGCAAGTGTAAGCCAAGGCCAATTCACACTGAGCACCGCTTCTCCCAGTGGGCACCCTGTCCAAAATACGTGCCCTCTCGCGGCTATTGTTCCATCCATCTGTCTGTTGGCCCACGCCGCCAATAATCCGGACATTTGGGCCCCATCCAAACTCATTACGACACTTGGTGGCATTGATCCTGCCTCTAGAGGTTTTCCTCACTGGGAGCTTTACCTCTCTTAAACCTTATCTGTCCCACAATTACCCTTTCTATTTACGTAATATAAATGACTTTGCCGATCGGAACTGTTGGCGATGAAACTGCGACATAAATTACAAATTATTTTCTGAGTGCGCCCGTCCAGTTTCCCAGCTCTGGATATTGATGCCAGCGTACAGTTGAGCCGTCGCACGCCCCGCAGTTAATGAAATTAGTGCGGAGGAAAAGCAACGGCGTACACCAGGGAGCTTTAAGAGCAGCTCCCGGTGAGACTGGGGGAGCGTGGCTGCTGACTACTTTATCCACACAGTGAGTTTGCAGAGCTCGGAATGAATGGACATGGAGGAGGTGGACTTTGTAACACCCACAGCTAGAGAAGCCGGTAAGACAATGCTTTATGTTGTGTGTGCGTGAAGCTACTTTTTATAGACTTGTCTCGGAGTTTATAACTTTAAAGTCCATGCGTTGAAGTAGATAACGGTTTCATTTGAGCCGCTGTGCACATTACAATAAATCCCTCACAGCGATCGGTAAGGAGCCATAAATTTTCATGCGTTGCAGTCGTAATGAACAGAATTGTGTTTTGTCTGAGTCAGAACTATTCCCCGTTGGTGGTCTTTTCTTAGCGCAATCTCCATATCGCCGCGTCTTATCCTATTTAAGTCCCCGGCTTGTTTCCCGTAATAGGCTCAGGTGTGAGAGAAGAGTAGGGACCTGGAGATTAAATGCCGCGGCGCATCTTCCGTTTCCAGTGATTGGACTACGTTACGACGCTGCTCCGTGTTGCTTTCGGAAAAATAGAGTTCACTTGGGAAGGGACAAATAGGTTCTTCACTGTGCTGCAGAGTTTAAAGAGGCATCCACACTTATTTTGGTTTTTCGTGCTGTTGTGCACTTGGTTTAGTCCTGCTGTAGACTTGGTTCCGTCCTGTTTTAGTCCTGGTTTAGTTTAGGGCTGTGCCGTTAATCAAATTTATTATAGTGATTTCAATTATTGCTCTATTGAATTACAAAAATTTTATCAAAATTCCAATAAATTATCTTTTGCACAGACTGATATACGCTTACTCTGCAACTTAAAATCTTTAGATAAGCCACTATTCTGACTAGCTTTTAAGCAAATATATCAAAATAACATGACAAATACTGACAATAAATAGCTTCTTTCACTATAGAATTCATTTTCACTTATGAGTAAAATAATTGTGAAGTCAAGTTAGTTCTGTATTTCTGTTTTGACGGGTTCAAGTGTGCATGAATATAAAAAAAAAGATCTTTAAGTGCATTTTTACTGTACAATTCCCTCCACTTTCCTCACACTATCGCCTTGTACCCTTTTCGCAAAGCGCTTGTGATGAATTGGACAGAACCGGCGGAAGAGAGAGGGGGGGAACACAAAGTTGAGCAGCTGCAACTGGTGCATTGCAGTAGCACCTGGTCTGAGGCGGCCGGGGCTCCTGCTGCGAGCGCTCACTCACCGCTCACACACACACACACACACACAACCAACATCAATCAGGTCTGCTGTGTGGTGTGGCCCGGCTCTGGATCACCTCACTGCACCACTCCGCCTTCTCGTTTGTCATCGTACACACACAGTCCCTCTGACCCTGCCTTCACCACCTCGCAGCTCTTACGCTAACCCCTCTCCCGGGTCTCCTCCTCCTCCTTCTCCGGTGCGATCACAAACCTGTTAGCTATGGGCGTTCCAGCGGAGAGATGTTTCCACTTTAAGACGTACTTCCTGATTTGAGCGAAGATGCACTAAGCTGTACGATGTTACTTTCGGGTTGCACAGTTTATTGCTATCGATTTTGGCATCACAATTAAAGCCGGCGCCATGATCGAGTCGCACAAGCTGCAGTTGTGGAGATACTATAGTGTCGTTTGCAAATAACAAAATCCACATTTTTTATATATTTTTGGACAGAGATGTGAAATTGATTGGATTCTAGTGGGAGTTCATATTTCAGTCGTTAATACTCCTAAAGTCTAATGACATTACTTCACATTTCTTCCATTCATAGTCTTTTTGCAAGTTAAAGGTGCAAATTGTAGCTTTGCTGGTGGAGGATCCTGCTAATCTCATGGAGACGTCATTGCTTTGCCCAAAATGTCCACAGTATAACATTAAAGTTGTCTATCTTGTATATTTTTAATTATCTGTGTTTGCACAGTGAGTGGACATGCCTCTCCACAGCTCTGACCTGTATCTTGGCCTGTTCGCGTCACCAAATTGTTATGTAGATGGATATGCGGAGCAGCTCTATGCAGACGAGCAGGTGGCGAACGCTCCACCAGAAAAGCCGCGCTGTGCAAAGCAATAACCTTTCCAAATTTCTATATGTAACATTATATTGCAGTTGGATTTCAGGGTTGTTAAAGCTATGTAATGCTGGATTATTGAAATGTAATAGCTGTATCATGCGGTCCAAACTGGTTTAAAAATAGCAGTTATAATCACAAGCAAATCTGGCATGTAGTTAGCTGTCATATACTGTGAACATCATATCGTTAAGAGGTTTATTGAAAACGTTTTAATGTCTTAAGATCTGGCAACCCAAAGTAAGGGGCTAATTCTGCTTTCTGATTGGATAAGAGTAAGAAACACACACGTACAAACAGTTATATTGTGATTGTGATGCTTTTTTTTGTGATTTTTGAATAAGTTTACATTGGAGTCATCTGGTAATTTGATGATTTTACCTTGAGGTAAAATAAATGTGCCTACTTTTTAGGATCAATGAACAGATTATTGCTTGTTTTCTAATATTTTGATTAAAATGTTTGGATTATCTAGTATTTCTTACCATTGCTACAGATGGTTCCATAAATTTGCCACTTATCAGCATCACTTTTACGCAACTTTCAGATTTTAATCTTATCTCCTTGCTAGTTATTTCCACTTAAATGTCTTATATTATGCCAAATTAATCTCTCTTCATGTTGTTACCTCAAAAACATATTGAGAGTTGTGTTTTGTTTCATTCTTTTATTCTGTGGCTTTTAACACCGCATGAGTTGTGTGGTCCTCAGTGTCTTTTATTTATTTTATTTTATTTTTTTTTTAATGTATTTTATGGGTTTTTATTTATTTATTTATTTATCTTATGGATTTTTTTTAATGTATTTTATGGGTTTTTTATTTTTTTATTTATTTATTGCTATCTTATGGCTTTGCTCTTATTTGATTTTACTGGTTTATTGTTTTAGGACTAATATGTTTTATTTGTGTTTAATGAGTATTTATTTTATCATTATATTATTATTGTTGCTTTTAGTCTGTATTTGTGCAGCACTTTGGAAACAGTTTATGAAATGTGCTATAGAAATAAAGTGGATTGGATTCAGAGTCATGTTTGTGATGAGGAAACAACATGATAAAATAGATCAGACAATAGCGTATGGGCCCCTATGGAAAATGCATGCTAACTACCTCCTCGCTTGTTAGTATTCCCACTTAAAGAGTCACCGTGCGTCTTTATCCTCCCCATTGCCTCTAACCCTGCACATCTTCACCTCCGCGCTAATCCCATAAACCACCTATGCTGATGCGACGTGCGCCCGGCTCTTGCATAAGCCGCCCGGGGAGAGCCAGTCCTGCGTTCCTCCCTGCGACCAAAGCACCAGGGGCCGGCCGGTTATTTTTAGCCCCCGAGGCAGGCGGCGCACGCTGGAGGGGACTGCCCTGCTTCTGCTTGTGAGTAAACCACCGGAGGGAAGGGGGGGAACGTTTGGCTTATGCTTCTCGGAAACCTGACCCCCTCCGACCCGAAGTGGATCATTAAAATAACAAGAGAGGTGTAATTTAAACGTGGAAGTTTTGTGTAACATCAGTGAGAATGTGTTAAGCGTAAGGTGAGAATAAAGCATCGAAAGAGAAAGTTGCAGAGTGTGACTTTGAGAACAGTGCCAGGCGTGTCTCTACTTTGTTTCCTTTTGACAAGCAGGAAATATGGCCTTGCACAGGATCTATCTAAGACCTATTACCGAGCCATATCCGCTAGGGTTTGGGTTGCACTCTTTTGTAGCTCACTCATGTTGTTGTTGTTGATGCCTTGACCTGGAAACTTCTAAGGATCCCCCTTTCAAAGTTTGGGCTATTTTAGACGCCGGGGCTTGCGCAGTTGTCAACCCGTCTGACCTTACCTGATAACCTGGCAGCAGTTACCACCTCATGTCAGGACTGGACCCTTCTCTATGCGCTCATGGAAATACACGCATGCAACCGGAGATGCCTGCGATACTGTTGACTTAGAGATTTAAGCCACGTCTTGCACCACTCTTAAGGATACAAATCCAGGCGCATAAATTAGGCTGTGGACTGGACAGTGGATCGTGGACTTGTTTAGTGTAGTATTTTTACTCTTGGAGGTTTAGTTGGAGGTCCCTCGCTTGCTTTTTTCTATGGATGTTATTGAATGTTCTACAGTATGACATTAAACAGCTCTACCTTATTTATTTATTAAGTTACTGGTGGTTTTATACCTCAAAAATACTTGGAAAAACAGGTATTCTGACCTCCCCACAAATCTCACCAGTAAATGAAGTCCGAAAAGTTTTAATACCATCCTGTGAAACACTCCTGGTAAAGCAATAACGAAAAATTCGCAAAAAAAATTCTTCTGACCTCCCCACAAATCTCACCAGTAACTTTGTCTGGTTTAGTCTGCATGAAGACCGAAAGTTTTAATACCATCCTGTGAAATACTCCTGGTAAAGAAAAATTCGCAAAAAAAATTCAGGTTTCGCCCTCAACCATAAAATTTACACAATGCACCTTTAAAATATAATATGTAATACGTATTTAGTCACTGCAACCAAAGCTCTTCGTTCTAAATAGTGTGGTGATACTGACAACTCAATTTTGATACTAAAAGGTTTGATATTTGATACGGCAAAGAGAGAAAAAACACTTTATACAATAGAATGTTACTTTTTCAGCACAACATAATAGTAGTTTCTATATTGTTATCCTGTGGTCTTGAAGAACATCGCTTAGATTCATAGCTCCAACTTTCCTGTCATTTTAAGATCAGGCTCTTATTTTGGCATTTGACATTTTGAAAATAATGCATAAAACCTATAAAAATAAAACACTTAATTAAAGAATAAAGAGGTAAGAGAGCAGAATAAAGATTTTAAGTCAGTATTCCACAGAAAGGCTACATCCTCTTTCTAGATAAGCTATCAAATACATTCCACAATCATTATTTCCTTTGGGTTTACTGATTACTCTTTGTTGCTTTGCTAAGTTCTTTGTCTGTGACTGTTGAACAATTTGAGGAAGTGGACAGTGAAGGATGCACGAATGAACAAACGCCGTCTTCAATCATTTCGGCTCTGAACTTCTAACGGTTCCTAAACTTTGTGACCTTTACCAAAACGAGCGGGAGTGAAACGAAGGAAGTTTGCTGTAAAATCGCTTCACAATAAATGATGTGTGCACTTTTTCTAGGATTGCACCGTTCTGACTGTTTACTGTGACCAGATACCATAAGAATAATTTTAGTTTGGATGATTTTACTCACATTTGAGCTCCCCAGCCTAAAGGCCACTGGTCTGACTTATATTTCCTCTAGTCCAGAAAATACACGCCCTTTCACAGTGGGTTGTAAAAGCTGCTATTCGTAATAAAATAAGAGACCGTACCGCCTGAGGCCTTTTTAATAGGCTTTTCATTGGATGTGAACTATAAGGTAACAACTTGTGACGCGCCGTGTTGTTGCATGAGAACCACGTGGAAGCAAATAGTTGTTACCTTATAATTTTCTCACCCATAAAACAAAGTGTGATCCTTCTTGTTGTCTGTTTGTTAATACTGTAGAAACAAAATCGCCCGTGCATATCGCCGACAGCTGTTTCTTTGTCTCGGTGCAATTTTAGAGCGAGATAGGGCCATCGGTGGGCGGAGCTAACACTTCAAACCCAAACAATATCAACTGCAGGGCCTTTAATCTCAGCGTATTTAGACTAGAGCGACGTAACATCGCAGCTCAAGGAGATTTATCACAGAGAATATATCCCATCTTTGTTTTACATGCACATCACCATCTGCAATCTAATGCTTTTACTGTCAACATAGTTTCAAGGACATCCGCACACGAGCCAACTCACTTTGCAGTACTTTTCATCTGACTTGGGTTTGGGTCTCGGGAGGACGGTTCTCATAGAATCTCCTTTTCTTCTTTGCGTTGCAGGATATGAAAAGACTGCAGACACCACATCGGAAAAGACGTCTCTGGCTGACCAGGAAGATGCACGGCTCATATACCTTAACCAGCCACAGTTCGCCAAGTTTTGTAACAACCGTGTCAGGTAAATGTGGATATTTGATCTAATTCTACCAATTCTACTTAGCAAATATTATTATCATTTTACTATCTGTAATATAACTTTCTGATGGCCACAAGTTCCTTCCTGCAGTAGCTTTAAAATATATTCCAAGCACCATCCAGATTTGGTGTCATACATGCAACATAACTTAAATTAAATAACATAAAAATTACACTTTAGACACATTCATTTTAAATTGTTCAGCTTAAATCAGCTTAGATCTTTTTAATTATTCTAGCATTCAAGAACATATAGAAAAATCCTGCACACCCTCTTACTTGCAAATTGTAAAGATTTATTAGGACATGCAACGTTTCGGCACTAGGCCTTCATCAGACAACTAGTGCCGAAACGTTGCATGTCCTAATAAATCTTCACAATTTGCAAGTAAGACGGTGTGTGGGATTTTTCTATATGTTCTTGAGTGTCTCTCTCTCCTCCATCGCACCCGTTTTGAGGAATTGATGTGTGAAGTTCTCATCCTTAATTATTCTAGCATTAAAATCTGAATTTAAAAAAATTGTTCCATCAGTACAATAAAAACGGTCGTATATTTTATTCAATTTTTCAGGACACTCAGCTGCTGCTGTTTCATTGCCGTGCGTTGTTATTTAAAACTGGTAATGTTAACCCCGGGGTCGTCTATGTTTTGTGACCTCACCTCGGCATACCCGCTTGTCACTGCGGTTAGATGTACGTTAACCTTTATGGTCTCAAGCATAACAGCTAAATTAAGCCATACAAAGTTACTCACATTGTAAACCCGATACACGATACACTTTTGTGAGACACGAGTTAACTGACACAAGATATGGAAACACGACTGACACTTTTACACAGTGACACAGCTATTAGTATTAGGATCCTGGAAATACATAAGGTAAGTGAGGAATCCCTTTGGATCAATGCAAACCGCCTCAAATGAACTACTTCAGTTTTTGTGTGAACAAGTGATCATTACCAGGAGGTGTGAACAAGTGACCAAGCATTTGATCACTTGTTCACACACATCCTGGTAATGAATACTCTTCTCACATTGACTTAACCTTGACACGCTGTCGTTGTGATCACTGTTACAACTCTTGTAGCTCATATTTAATTTATTTTTTTAGGAAATGCTGTGTTCTGTTTTGTAACATGTAAATAATGAGCGTGGTTAAAGTTACTCTATCTGCTTTTTATAGTCTTAAAATGTGAACAACTGAAGTAGGTAATTTTAAGCGTTTTTATGCATTCTTAGGATTGGAAAGTGGAGTGTACTTTCATGATAATACTAACAACTAGCATGGAAGTGCGCCCTTCCTGATTCTCTGCATCTAATTGGATACACACAGCACAGAGGTGCTGAGGTGCAGATGCTTATGCAATATATCTGTACTAGAGAGAGCATATTTCATCAAACTCATCAATCTTTAACACGTAGTGTACTGTATACTGTATACTGTATCAATATAGTAATCACATTGTGTATGCAAATGCAAGGTAAAAGTGGAGGTTGAGCTCATTCCTGGAGCACTGGGCTATGTGACCATCTGTGTATTATATGATTCTTGGTGTAATTTTGCTGCATAGGCTGTTGCTAAGTCAGATTTTCCAATGTCTGAAATGATCAGTGTTGCATTGTTGCTGCATTTGCAACTTTAGACTGTGTAGATAAACATGAAAAGATGACTGTATGGAAAATATATTGAATTATTTAGCTTTGTGGAGCCATTTTTGTCTGATCACAGTATCAACATTGGTGTGAAGAACAATTGATTCCTGGCATGCATTTCATCCCTTTATCTGTATCAACAAAATACCTAATGTTAAAGGCTTGTTCTTATAGTGTTTAGTTCAAGTTTGTGCACGTTTTTTCTGTACTTCATTACCGACTGGATGAAGTTAAGAACAGGTGGCAGTCGGAGCGTCAACACCAGAAAACGCTGCTGCTGTGTGGCCCGACTTTCTTGGCATCTGTTTTGGACACATTTGCAATTCAAAGACCACACGCCCAGGTCCTCATTTGTCAGATGGACTTGTCCTCATCTCCAGTGTGTGCGTGACACGGACCAGAATCCCTCTAAGTAAATCTAATGACAGCGTTCACCATTAGGGCTGCAAGATAAACTGCAACTGTAAGGCTGCATAATTTTCTCACACAAACAACATAATATCCTGTTATTTTTCTGCATAAAAACTGTACAAGCATGTTTTTTTATTCTTTTACGGGTTTGTTAGTTCATAATATCAAGTATTGAAAATCGGATACTAAACAAGACCAAAACCAACATCGAAAGTAGA
>JACN01100443.1:0-18721 GCA_000787155.1 Scartelaos histophorus | reverse complement strand
TAATAAATTCAAAATAAGTTGCAGAAATGGGAAGGATAGGGCACAAATGCACGTTCCATTTCTGAATCTGTAATGTTTTCTGTGTGGTTTTGTTCACATCAAGAACTTGGGAGAACAAATTCTAACAACATATATGAACCCATGAGATCCTATCCTTGTAATTATTTGTGAATATCTGCACAGTGAGTCCCTTTTCATTCTACGCTGACACTTGTTTCTTGGAGTGGAGTCTTTGAATTCACAAGGATTTCTTTAAAAAAAAAAAAAATGAGTGAAGTTTATGTCTATATTTTGGTCTCGGAGTAACTTGTCCATTGTCTTGACCCAACCTTTGGCCGTCAGTATTGTTTCCTCCTCATCCGGCTTTTGCCTTTAATCCCCTTCTTCCCTACAGGGGCACAGCACTACAAAGCTCCTTCTGAGGACTCCTCTGGCCTTTTCATCCTGCTCCATGTGAGTCTATGTTTGAACACAAATAACATCTAATATTCTATCCTCCCCATGCAGAGAGACAAGACTTTCTCATCTAAAGGCGTTCTTTTTGGGGAGTTTCTCAATAAATCTTCCACCTTGACACTGGGTTGTTTGGCTCTATATTGAGAATTGAACCCTTGGCCTCCTTGTTTTGAAAGATGGGACCTCTTCTGTGCTGCCTTTTCCTTGGAGTAACTTTGGCTTGGATCCCAGTCGTCATATTCTTCGCTCGAGTTTGGTTTCTACTCTCAGAATCAACTTTGGATGAGACAATTTTGGCTTTGTACACACACAGAAGTATCACGCGCAACAGTGTAAAGCAGTTTACTACCAGAACGTGCTCAGATTTTACTTTTATTGCTTAGATAAATGTAATAATTTTGTTTGTGGAATGGTAACTGGAAATGTTTGCCTTTGCAAGATGATGTTTGCCAAAGTGGACAGTGGAAATGTTTTCTGCTTTTCTCCGAGCTGGATCCATATTATGCTATTTTCTTTTGTTATAATGTATTCTTCATCACAATCTGGAGTTGTTCAACACACAAATCCTGCATATTTAGGCTTCTTTAGAGTTCTTTTCTCAAACTGAAAATACCTTGTGAAGTCAAGTGTTAATACAGTACACTACATACACCTTTGCTATAATTATTGATTTTATTTCTTTTATTTTACCTTTATTTTAACCAGGAGAGATTCAGAACCTTTTTTTCAAGATAGGTAGCAGCTACACACTCAATACAAAATGCTAAAATCACAAAATAATGCATTATATTATACAAATATTATATTATAAAACCGTTTTTGCATCTCTCAAGAAAAACATGCATATGTCTCGGTCACTGCACATTTTACATTGGGATGATTTTAGCACTATTGATAAAGGCAAGTTAAAAAAAACTAAAACGTCATGGTATCACAAGATGGAACAGAGTATTTTGAGCTTTGGACATGTAGACACAGTAATAATATAGGATTACTCAAACATGTGTTAATGAAACTGAAATAACTGAAAACTCACAAGGCTCAGTTTTAATAATATAGTAATATAGGACCTTTTTTAAGAAGTTTAAATTGTCTGCTTGTTTTGCTATAGGCCAGAGAACAGAGATGTGAAGGTGAATGCTCAACATGACATAGTGTAGGTTTCTTTAGTGGGACAGCGGCTCTAAATCTGCCTTCAGTCCAGACACTCCTGTTGGATACAGAGGAAAGAGGCTGCAGCTCTGAAGCGCTGCTCGATATCTGGACTCATGAGAACACCGGCGTCACGTATACTCCCCCGGTTACATAACGCAGGTATAAATCTCATTATCTCTGTGGTGTACTGTCCTCTGTGAGCTTATTTTGGCCATTCTAAACCAAGCAGCCCAGAAAAAGCTCTCACACTCACTAAATCACTGGAAATTGCAGGTTGGAAAAAAGGTCTTATTTGGTGGATCGATACAAGCACAGGGTCTGTTTGGAATCCATTCACTAATTACATGTTGAGCTGAGGTGAGGACTCTAACCTCAGAGATGACAGTGCACCGTCAAATCAGCTTTGATCCGTGTACTTTTCCTTTATTTGAAAATGAGTATCTTTGTAGAGTAAATGATACAGTAATCAAGGTGAGATAAGTACACCACTAAGGAAAATAGGTGTATTATTTGCAGGGGTCACCAACACAGGCCCACAGGAACCAGGTCCAAGGCCACATGGACCTGGCCACATGTGGGCCCCAAGGATGACAAACGCAACTTAAAACCTCATGGCTCATTTGCATAAAGTGTAAGCACGGTTCCGCTTCTGTGGGACTAAAAGAGGGATGTTGTCCTGACTGTGAGTCTGTTCTGTGCTTATGTTGTGTTGGTTAAACTACAGAAATTAAACTTTTCAGTGATCGTACTGGCGCAGGTCACAGAGTGCAGATTGTACGTGCGCAGGTTTAGTGCAACTCTTTATTTAACAGTTATTTTATGTATGATCCCTTTATTTATGTTGGCTATTTAATTTATGTGGGCTACTGCTGTGATGAAAAGACTGAACACTGTTTGTCTTTTGGACACATTCGCACATGTTTTTCCTCGCCGAAGAAGGAGGGTCTAAGGACAGGAGATGCTGGGAGAATTATCCATTTGCTGCTATCTATTTTGAATTATTAATAAATTATTCATTATTATTTATTATTTATTTTTCTTATTCTGCTTCATTCTCTGACATCTTTGTTTGCTAATTTAACAATTTTGTGAAGCCTGCCGGGATAACTGTTGTTATAATGTTGGGCTATAAAAAAATAAATTGAATTGAATTGAATGTTGCAGTAACAGTATCAGGATCATTTGAAAATGTAACAATTACAGAGATTAATAAACTTAAAGTGCTGAATATTGATCTCTGTTTCACACTTTGCTTTCACTGGTGATAATTATTGTGAGAAATCATTAACGTGATCTGTGTCTACATGTAGATCATTATCATTAATCCTTATTAATAATGTTTGCATGTAAAAGGCAAACTGAGCAAATTAGTTGTTTCGTATCAAAGCGTCTCAAAGTGGACGCCCTTCATATGACTCAGGCCCATGAAGCAGCTTTCAGCTTCAAAAAGCCTAACCCCTGCTCTAGAGAGCACTGATACTGATAAAAGTCTTAGGTTATTTAAGTTATTTAAGTCTGAAAACCAGTCTGAAGTCTGAAAAGTCTGAAGAGCCAGTTAAGGGCAACTTAGGAGCCAGTGGCCAATATGAAAATGCACGGTCCTGTTTAATGTTTGATTTTCAACAAAAAGGTGAAAACTGTACGTGTGAGAGGCAGCACACATCAGATCACTCGTTGTAGTTTTAAGTCAGTTATTTCTTGTCAGATTGTGTTAAAACAAATGTCAGATAAAAGTCTATGTTGAGTCTCAGATCGTCAGATTGAGCAGCACCTTCAGTTACCACCACAGCCCCAGGAAATGATGATGACATTAGCTGCAAAATATCACTTAACACTCAATCATTCCAAAGTTTGTGTTCCACGATTTTCATACAATATATATGTTTGAAGTACTTGCAGATTAAGGTGGTGGCAGTATTCAGCTGGTGGACACCTACAAAGATATATGAAGGTGCAACAACTTATTTTTATTAACTTTTAGTTTTAACTTGACCTGTCGACTTGAACATCACACCTCATTTGATTATTGACACTGTCTAATAGAATGCACACAGTACGTTCAGAAAAAGTCCTGCAGTACATAATCTTAAAGCTACCATCTGTAATTAGACTGGCCGACCCGCTCCTGTTGTATTCTCATATAAAAAAACTTGACATCATCCGTGTTACTGCAGTCTGATGGTGTGACAGACTACGACCAGAGACCACAGGTGAGGGGAGGGGGAACAGGTATCAAATCTGCCATCTACTGGTGAAAAAAAATCAAATAAGTCTGTGTTCCATCTCCTGCTTGTGTCTTACCTTTGTTGTGTCCGTGCACCGTGTTTCAGAATCAAATAATAAAAGTGGTATACACACACAAACACACACAAACACACACAGGCAGACATTTCTGTACTCAGGAATCATCAAAGACAATGTCCTGTAGACTGTTGCCGTTGCCGTTAGTCTGGGGAGTCCATCGGTTTGAGTTTGATCTTTCTTTCTCATCTTCCTTCCCCGGCTCCTCTACATATCAAAGGTCTGGACGTTCTTTTCCGGACCTCACAGAATCCAGCGTCTATCTCGTCCATTAAACTCGAGATCGTCAATGAATGTACAATACGAGCCGAAGCTTTAAGGCTCGTGTGATTGTGCCGCCAGCTCCATAGGACACAAATATGAGAACGAGACCATCAATAAATGCTAATTATGCGTCAGTGAATGTTTGATTTTCTTCTCCGGTGAAGAAAGAACCAAAAGAACAAACGGCACATCTGTATCACACCCCATGTTGTGTTGCCAGTGTAGAATGTGATGTCCCACGGTCTGTTCCTGTTACACAGTTTCAGATAAATACGTTTCGCAGCCCTGGCAAATAAGGCATGTGCTAATATCTAATTCAGAGCTTTAATCGTGTTATAATGGCTGTTCTAATCATAGGCTTCCCCAGCATTTTGAGTAGTCCACGCATATTAAGATATGATATATAGAATATATATATATAGATATAAGATATATAAGAAGTTTCATTTGCTTTCTCAAATATAGATAGATAGTGGTTCAGGAAATAAATAAATGAAAATATACATATAAAAATGCTGTGTCGTTTGCTAGTTTCGTCCTATGTTGTGATGAAGTATACTTTTTTTTTTTTTTGCATTTTAGCCCAATATTGCAGTTTACAATGAACACTAAAGCCTTTTTTGTAGTTATTTCTTACTTTACTTCCATTTTGCGCTCCTTCCTCGATGCATGATGTCGCTGTCCAAATAAATAAATGAAAATATACATATAAAAATGCTGCGTCGTTTGCTAGTTTCGTCCTATGTTGTGATGAAGTATACTTTTTTTAAAAAAAATAATTAATTAATTTTTTTTGCATTTTAGCCCAATATTGCAGTTTACAATGAACACTAAAGCCTTTTTTTTATTTATTTTTTTTTTTTGCATTTTAGCCCAATATTGCAGTTTACAATGAACACTAAAGCCTTTTTTTTTTTAGTTATTTCACTTTACTTCCCATTTTGCGCTCCTTCCTCGATGCATGATGTCGCTGTCCAAATAAATAAATGAAAATATACATATAAAAATGCTGTGTCGTTTGCTAGTTTCGTCCTATGTTGTGATGAAGTATACTTTTTTTAAAAAAAATAATTAATTAATTTTTTTTGCATTTTAGCCCAATATTGCAGTTTACAATGAACACTAAAGCCTTTTTTTTGTAGTTATTTCTTACTTTACTTCCATTTTGCGCTCCTTCCTCGATGCATGATGTCGCTCTCCAAATAAATAAATGAAAATATACATATAAAAATGCTGTGTCGTTTGCTAGTTTCGTCCTATGTTGTGATGAAGTATACTTTTTTTTTTTTATTAATTAATACGTTTTTTTTTTTGCATTTTAGCCCAACATTGCAATTTACAATGAACATTAAAGCCTTTTTTTGTAGTTATTTCTTACTTTACTTCCATCTTGCTCTCCTTCTTCGATGCACGATGTCGCTGTACAATTAAATCCCATTTCAGTGCCGGAGTTTATCATTACGCTCAGATGTTATTACCGCTCTATATGTGATATGTCAACTGTCAAAATAAAGTTTAAATGAACTGTCACGACGGGGTAAACAACTCAATGAAGAGCGCAACAAGTGTTATCTTATCCTCACGGCAAAAGAAATAAATTAATTAAAATTCTCGAAGACTACGGGGGTTATGCAGGTGACGTCACAGCGGTGCATAGTTTAGAATGAGTTACGACATTTTCCCCTGTAAAAGCTCAGAAGAAGAAAGAGCGGCTACAGTCTGATAACAAATGGAAAAGTCTGCAAGATGTTTAGTTTGCACCTGACACTGAAAAGAAAATAAAGTCGTAGATAAACAGCTAAATAAACAACAGGGACGCTGCAGACTTCACACATATTTATCACTTAGCTAAATGTTAACTGCTTCTCTTTACTTGATTTTTTTCTTGTTTTTCTAGATTTTATTTTATTAAGTTATAACAGCTCTTTTTGTCATTACTTACCAGTGACACTCCTATGACGCTGCCAATTAATAATCTTAAAAAAAAGAAACACAACAGAAAATGTATGATAATGGTGACTACACATGTATAACTGAAACATAAAAGAAAAATAAATATCTCAAATTAACATAAGGGATAAGGCTTAACCAAAATATAACTAATAATATATGATGTTTGGTCTGTGAATAGGCTTGCCTCTCCACAGATCTGACATACAGTATAGCCTATAGTTGTCTTACTTGAGTTAGATTTAATCTCTGCCGTGGACCAAACAGAAAAGGCATGGACAAGGTGTAAAAAAGATAGGTTTAAATGTAATAAATTCAGAGAGAGAGCCCCCTAACCAGACAGAACAGGTGTTTAAATACCTTAAATACAGAAGGCAAATAATCTTAATACCAAAACAATAAATAATACTAAAGTAATCTTAAACAATTTAACTTGGCAAAACTAAACCAACTAAAATAGTGTTCCCCCCTTGTCCAGCGATGGTCTCTTCTGACCTCCTCCATCCGGTCAACCAAAAAACAAAGTGTAAGTAAAAATTCAAACTTATATTAACCAAAATGTGAAGACTAAGTCTAAATAAACAGATAAGTTAATTACAACACAGTTTGATTTAATAAAAAATAAGAAAAATACTAACAGTGTGGAGTGGTGGCAGAGGTATCCACCACAATCTCTATAACTGCTCAATGGAGACGAGCAGGTGACTGACCCTCCACCAGAAAAGTTGCACAGTGCATCTTTAACAAAATGAGATCCTTCAATGTCAAAATAGGGTAAAAAAAAAAGAAAAAAGTCTTAAGAGCGGTAAAGGATTATATTTGTGAGTATAGCATCTGCGTGTGAGTGGCGTGGCAAAGGCTGTTTGTTATCTGTGGACACACTGGAATGAATTGAAAGAAACATTTGTCACAGAAGTGGCCCGTCCACCTCGGTCGCTGTTCTGCTACATGGTCCTGTGTCTTTGTTCTCTTATCTCCCACTGCTGGGAATGGATTTGAGCTGAGCCCCTGTATGACAGCACACACTTTGTACTGTGAGGGAGGAGCTGCACTGGACTCTGTGTTAACAGGAGCACGTAAACACCACATTCTGATGCTTGGGTTTACACAGGCTGATCTCAAGAAAGGGACTGTAAATGTGATTTCAGAGGCGATGCTCTGTGTTCTATCCTGTTCACGTAGCAAGATTATGGCCGTGTTTTATCCATTCAACATGTCAGCACACAACATCTTACTACATACCATATTTTTTGGACTATAAGGCGCATCTAAAATCATTAAATTTTCTCAAAAATCAACAGTGGCCTTATGTATGACCTTATGTATGATCGATTTTATGTTGTAACATTAGTCTAATAAGGTATTAGTGGGCGAGTCAGGAGGAGTAATATGTTGGCGACATATAGGGCGACTGTGCAACATACCGGTAGTTCTGCCGTGTGCTGTACAAGGACCCAAAATGCACCTGTTAAGAGACATGCACCATGCAGATTTCAGGTTTTGTATTTTAGTGTTAAAACTGAACAATGTTGAGAGGGATCCGGGCATGTTTGATGCCCAAATCACCCAACTGTTAAACTTGTATTTTTGTGTTAGCTACAACTGAGAGTTATTGGAAATGACTTGACGATTTATCCGACACGCGTTTTGTTTCTCTTATTGTGCCTTATAATCCGATGCTCCTTATGTGTGGACAATGACACAACTGACATATTATTTGATACTGCGCCTTATAATCCGGTGCACTTTATAGCCCCAAAAATACGGTAATTATACTTGTAACTATGGTATTTGTGTATACTGGAATACTCCATGCACTTATTCATTCCCTCAACATATTATTTCATTGGTTTAGTCACTGCTGGTTGAAATGACATCCTTGCCATAGACTGTACTGTATATGTAAATGAGCTAAAATTGGGTGACTTTGTATTGAGAAACTGTGGCCCCTCTCCCTGTACATGCTGCTGTCAGGCTCGTCATTTTGGATCTTAAAATTTATGTATTAACCCACTGTGCATAATACAGTTTTTTTTTTTTAAATTTTGCTATTTTGTCCTTAAATAAATTCCTATTCCTTATATGGAAGTCCACTCCAAACTCACCGCTTAACTTTTATCCTCTGTGAGCCTAGTTTGACTGGAGCCGAATGCTATGGGTGACGCTCCCTTAGTCCACTTCTCTATGTGGTCTGTGGTCCTCGCCCAGGTCCACATCTGGATTCTGAGCCTGGATCTTAGTTAATACTAATCTAATCTAGATTGAGGAACGCTGAAACAGTTGAAATACAGAAAAAGCACAATAACTCTTTAAAGAAATGAGAGATGGATGGAGATGGGGCATTTTTTTGAGAGGTAAGAATGTTGGATGCCCTTCAGCAATTTTTCCACATTTATCTTATATGTTTTAGATTAAAACGATTGGAGATATAGATTAAAGATTGCTTGTGATGTTAGTGCTTTGTTATTTTTCCTCAACATCGCCAGCTATGCAAACAAGCAGCCAACATTTATTCCACTCCAACTGATTGTTTGTATATTATGCTATTTTTATATATTTATTTTTGTTTGTTTATGTCATGCATAAAATATAAAAATACATTGATAGTGTCCTAACATTAAACATACAATACATTAAAAGAATGAAAATCAAACTGCAAACAAGGTCACCGCCGCTGTATTGTTTGACTTCATTTTTTCCTTTCACTTAAACAAGGACACTACCTGTAGAGCAGACAATCATTAAGGCTGACCTCAATAGTGGAACATATAAAAAGTAGGGGCGAATCACCCAGAAAGGGAGCTATATGACCATAAATCAAAGCGTAATAGCAGCGTGACACTCAGCTGGGGTCCTTAGTGATGGAAACCACCCTGAACCAGTCACTGTAGAGTAGAGCTTTTTATTCAGGTCAGGAAAAACTAACTATAAGACTTATTATGGCCGCAGATGCTTTTTATCAGATACACTGTGTAATCATGTAACGATAAATGGCTCTTTTTTAAGGTCGTTGTAACTGTAATTGTAATTAAAGATGGTTTCATGTTGGGAATGTGCCTTGTTCAGTTCACCATGTTGGGTTTGGGTCGCCATTGTTTCAAATGCTGCACTCTTCCAAATGTTAAGTGCTGATTTTATACCAAGGCAAATAAGAATACAATTATAAGAGAGCATATTTTGTTCAGTGAAATTTTTACATTTCGTCACCTTCCTAAAATAATCGCCTATGTCACTTTTTGCTTAGGCAAAAAAAGTGCCATAATTTCAATTTTGAGGGGAGTTTTTTGTGTTTCCTGAAAAACCTGAAAAAATGACTTATGCGATTATTTTAGGAAGGTGACGATTTATTACCTTAGAATATTAGACATAAATAATTTAGAGAAATAGGCCTTGGAGCTTAAGAGGTGAAACACTCTTTTCCACCTTATGATGTCATCTGGTAATAGAACAAGTTGTTGGTAAGAACAAGATACATCCAAATAAAATAACCAGATAATCAAACAAAATGGCAGGGCAACAATTTCACGAGAGACCTGAAATAGGAATGAGTTGTAGAAACTGTGAATAAAGGTTTTTTGAATCAATTTCTCAGCTGTCAGAGGACGGGCATTCAGCAGCCATCACTGTCAGCCTCACTATGGTAAAATGTAGCCCAGAGCAGGTTACACTTTTTGATGTAACATATAATTCATATGCATCAGAGCAGAAACACATTGGGCCGTACTGAAAGCTTTTACACTGTCCTGGGGTTTGCTACTCAAAATGACTTCATTTTATCCTCAAATAGTCCTTGCAGTTTAACTTGTCTGCTAATATATACTGCACAATATTCTTCCTCATGAGCTAAGCCTGTCACGATACTTTACCCACTTATATTTATGTGGTCAATATTTATCATGTATGTACATTTTCTTTGCACTACATGCTATTTTTTGACTATACGATAAGATTTAAGTTGTTAAAGGTTTATTTAATCACTTGTATGACACATGACAAATGCAAACCAAGGACTAAAGTGTTATAATGACCAATTTATGTGTAAGAAATTCGTTTTTTTTAAATGCTTTTAGTTGGATTAGACAGAGCTGGTTAAAATTCACAGTCTACCAAAGCCAACTGTAAAATTTCAATATTTTCCTGAGGCAAATTTCACAATTTTTGAAAATATGTAAATTTGGTGAATGTGTCAATAAAGTAATCACTATTAGTAAAAAGTTGGTTTATTTTGTTATTGGGGTGTTACCACTATCTGCAGCTGTATTTGTAGGATTATAACTAATCTCTGTGTATTTTTATTACACAGTCTGATCTGAGAGGTAGTAAATTAGCAGTATATGTAGTAGTTAAATTTTCCAGTCCATTGTATATTGCTTCAGTTTATCTATAAAACTGTGCCAGTGTGGATACAACTTCCTGCAGAGAGAAAACACATTTTGTTTTTACTGTTGAAATATATTTTCAGAGGACAGCTCCCTCTGGTTTGTACTGGAACCCTGGTGCTAAATAATAACACTATAACAAGAGGCCTGGGTGCTCTTAAAGGAGACTAGTGGGTCTGAGGGGCTACATAAACACTCCATAGTACTGCAGTTCTACAGTAATATGTGTTAATGACCACTCACTACATGCATCTCCACATACTGCCCACTTCTCTTTCACGGCCTCAGACCTTGGACATATTCCCAAGTGAAATCCAGGCTATTTTATTATTCCGAGTGTGTGCTGTTGTAATGGTTGTCACGGTTACTTCCAGTCGGAGCGGGACAGACAGCTGACGGAAAATGTGGCCGTTCTGTCAATAATTCATTCGAATGAAATAATGGTTATATATATTTTCATATTTTCATTATGAAATACTTCAAAAGATTATACAATTACAGTTATATGGAATCTTAACTACTTGATTCTAATTTCTTTTCACATGCACAATTCTAACATGATATGCTGTCAATTAAATCACTTTTTTTTAAAGATCAGATGAGTATAAGATTTGGTGTTATTTTGGGAATTACAAGTTCAGAAATGCCTCTCTTTCCTTGGGTCTTTTGTCTATAAGCTGCTGGACATGGCGTTAAAACTGACCAATCAGATTGTCCCCATGCAGTTGATTGACAGGCAGGAACCAGCACTGGTGCACTGTCTTAGTCCCGCCCCCAGGTGCACACCCTCTGGAGGTGGGTGTATGGACAGACCGGACATGATCACTTGGGCTTCTCCAGACCTCCGGATAGTTGTATCTGTAAATATGGGCAGCTGGCCTGAGTCTCATGGCCACGGTCCATCAGTGGAAATACACATTCATATTGTCTTAGCGTTGTTCATAATTGAATTATGCATGCAATTTCAGTAGAGCCACTAGATTGGTTTGATTAAAATGGCTTCACTTAGCTCATTAAAGTTTCTACACATACCAAACCAAAAGTACTTCTTTTCTCTCTCTTTCTCCGATCTGAATACCGTTTTATTTTCCTAGTTGGTTGTTTGCCAGTTGAAATAAATCTTTGCTTGTTCAAAACAAATTGATTCTAGCTTTCACAGCTTCCATGAATTTGTATCAAGTTTAATTTGCATCATTTTCAGGCAGTAAGATGAGGCTCAGGTCGGATGGTAATTGCTTAGTGTTTTTTGGCACTGGCTATATCCCATTATTAACTTTTCAGAAACACCAAACACTGAATCTTTTCATACTCTGATTGACAGGAAACACTAACTTGCCTGTTGTTGTTACACACATGGGCCTTGGTATCTCATTATTTCCAGGAATAAGCCTTTTGGGCATGCATGGCTCTTTGTTTAAAGGTTTCCTCATTTCTTTTTTGTAGCTTTTTAATTGTTCCATATCCATAATTACATTTAACCAATCTATATATGCACTGCACATATTGTACCCAGCGTGCAGCGCCGGGCACGTAGTGTGTGGAGCTTGTTTAAACTGGGCAGGATTGATGAAGTGTCGAGCTAAGAGACGGTGATCTATGTCCGACCTCCTGTACCATGTCCGGGAGGCGTGCTGTTTGCAGTTGAAGAGGCCATGTACAGAGAGTGGAACTTACAACACAGGCCAAGAGAGTGTTCGACTGCTTACTTTTCCTGCTGCCTTTTTAGGGTCACTTTATAAGAAAATATACACTTTATAAATATTACAGTGAAAGAATATCGTAAAAAATAGTGGGTGATATGGTAATAAAAATTGAATTGTCAAATCATCCCTGTGGCGATTCTGCTATTTGGGTAAATTTTATTCTGTAGTGATATTATATTAAGTTTTTTGCATATGTTTGTGTATTTTACTGCTACTGTTAATGATGATCTAAGTTAGTCTAATAATGCAATATGTATTTTTAATGTGCGTTCCAGCAGATAAAAAGTAGCAGCAGTAAAAGAATAAGTTTCTTTTGTATTAATGCATTTGTACACAGTCCGTGACGATAAAGAATACACTAAACTAATTTATATGGTCCACCCTTAGCAACAAGCATTAATATGTAAAATAAAGTTGCCCCGGGCTGTTAACATTTTTACTGTATAATTTAAGTAGTGTTACGCCTTTGTTAAACTTCTTCTCAGCGATAGTTTTGTTTTTACAAGTTACTAATGACATTGACCCTTCCCGCGGAGTTTCTGACCACATATTTTGCTCTAACATTCTTAATATTAATAACCGCGGTGTAAGGTTCAGAGTTGAAAGTTTGAAACAGTGAATTTCAAATGAATGATTCCGAGCGGGAGAGAGAGTCTGTGAAACATTTATTTCCAAGGAGAGAAAGGACAACTTTTATCAGTCTGACAGCTGGAGAGGAACGATACGGCACTCAACCTCTGCCTCCCTCTTTTACTGTTTAATAATCTACTCAGACTGCAAGCTTCTGCCCGTATTTGTAATTTTCACCATCATTTATTATACAGACAGTAATAATGAATTTATATTGAGCAACACAATGACAACAGTTTTGAGTGCAAATAATATAATTGAAACGGTAATTTGTGTTATCCCTAATTCTCTGGTTAATTAACCACTTGTCAAACTTGCCTATTGGAGCTCAGGTAATTGGCGTAAAAAACAAGCCCAGTCATTTAGCGCAGAATTGTAAAAAGAAAAAGAGTTTTGACAGGCCAGGCTAGAATGTGAATAAGCTTTAAGTCCAATAATACACGTCATTCTCGCTATCTTAAAGCTGTTACCTTCTCAAAAACACACCTGGAGTTGTTTTGTTTCACTCGCATGTGTTTGAGTAGCCGTTTTTGATCAGTCTGTCTGCATTTCCAAAGCTCAGAAGCTCCGTGCCACCTTGTGATGTCAGCTATAATTTACCGTTCTTTCAGCAGCAGTGATTGGCAAAGGTGTGTGGAGCACTTCCTGTATCACCATATGGCACCTTGATCACACGGTGGAGCAGAGTGTTTTCTGTTTGAGGGAATTGCACTCAAATCCTGTGCAAAAACAACAACAAAAAAGCTCCAGATGTGTTAATGACAAGGAAACAGCCTTTTAACATAGATCAGATAATAATGTAATATAAGCCCTTCAATAAGCCACTCAAGGAATACAAGATCCTTCAGACTTTAGCATTATCCAACATCAGTATGTATGTTATGCAGTACATTATGTTTGCAGATTACTTGGTTAATCACTGTCGTCATGTTGGGGGGATGTAAATATCTTGGGGAAAGAGCTAAATCTCATTTCACTGATCTGGATAATTGAAATTACTGAAACTACCGAGTAATACCAGAGCAGTCAATCATTCCTGATAGAAGCTAATGTAGAGGCAAAGGTATATATATGTGTTCTAATGCTTAAAGATGCACTGTGGGGGGTGCACCTCATGCCTGTCGCTATGGAGATGTTATTGCTTTGCCTACCTATAAAAAAATCACTTAAAATTGCACTTTAATGCTCAAAATGTGTCATTGCACCCCAGCTCCAGCAATAAAATACTACAATATGAGAACATTTAATGCATTTGTTCCATTGACTGAAAAAACTGCCTGTAAATGTTGATTGCGTTTAAATAATACTATTTTTAATGCATTTCTGTAGCCTAGATGAGTTTACCTGACCAGCCAGAATGAACGCTTTGAAAAAAACTTTGCATATACCTGTGGGGTGTTATTGTCAGGTGCATTAACCAATCAGATAGACGACTGGTCCGTAAAAACAGGAGAAAAAAACCACATAAAGGACTAAGAAACAGCACGGATTTTCTCAGAAGCAACAATCAAAGCACCAAATTATTATCTCAGGTAAAAGATGTTATATATTTTGTTCTGGATGATACATGGATTTTCAAGAGGAGATGTATTTTGCATTTGAAGACGTGTTTTTCAGGTTTTCAGAGGTTTTTCATGCTCTGTGGTCAGATTCCAGGCGCCTCTCGTTTCAAACATGTAAAATAGACAATAGATGAGCTGATTTGATGATTTGTTTTGTGTGGCAGTGCACGTGCCTATATCCAAATGGAAAATAATACCAGTTTTGTAATTTATCGCAGCGATTTTAACTTGTAATATCAGTTGCACAGCAGGCATCGATCTGAATTCACATTTCAATTCCAGACACATTTTCATCCTTAAAGGCCTCTCTGTCAAAATCTAACCTATTCTCCAGACAGTCCAGTGCATTACACGTAGTTATTGGCTTTCTCCAGACAAACGGCCGCACATCTCAGAAATGTGATTTGACTCTGCTGTAGGGAAGCAATAAAAAGCCCTGTCAGTCCATCTACGCCCGCCAACCCGCTCCAGTGCCGAAGAAAAGAAAGGATTTGACCGAAAGCCCAAAGCGGCACTAGCAGGGAGAAGAGCACCTCCTGCCCTGAGAGATACACCGCTCTCTGATTATTCATGAACTTGGGGTCAAGGCGGTTGTGAGTGCAACATATACTGTACCTGCTGTTTATCTGTGTCCGTGCAAGTGTGCGGCTTACGAGGCCACAGAGGTGAAGGGGGCTCAGTATCCATCAGGATGTGGATGGAAATGCACAGCGCTACTTCACAGGTCAAAAGATGCACTGTGTAACTTTTCCGGCGTGATGTCGGCTCGTCTTGTCTCCGTGGCGATGTCGGTGCTTTGGCCTGGAATCTTCCACAGTATGTCACATATCTACTGTATACTGCATGCATTCAGTTACAAGTGATTTCTACTATTAAAAATACTCAGAAATACATGATTTACTGCAGGGTCACCTCTCCATAAATCTGACCTGTTACATGTTTCTGGCTCGCCACCATGATATAAAAATGTAATATCATTCTGTGGAATTTTCTAGGCAGAGGGAAGGTGGTGGCGGGTCATATATTGGAATCGTTATGCAATGAGACTTTAATAGATTTTTTTATTTTTTTGAAGTATAAGGCTTAGCAGAATAGTATTTGTGCATTGTGTAGCAGCACTACTACTACTGCTACCACTATTAATACTACTACTATTACTAATACAAATTCTTCCATTCATTCCACTATGTAGTTTGTATTTTGTCTGTTTTTCCTCCATGCACCAATATCACTGGAGTGTGGATTGTGGGCAGAGTTTACCTGGGAACAAAAATAGCAGTATTCACAATGATTAACATGTTCCTGGGACTAGTTACAGGATGTACAATTACGCCTTGTGCCATGTCCCAAAGGAGACCTATACGATGAAATCTCAATCTGTAATACTCCACATACAGTACATGAAATCCTACTCTTTGATGTACATAATCTCGCCATCTGAAGCAAATCAGCACAAGCTGTTTGATCTGCTTTTGCATTTTATTATTTCATCTATATTCAGCAGATCTATTCTCTCCAATGTCATCATATAATATGAGGCATAAAATATGTATTATAAACTGTATGTGAACTGTATGTTTGATCAAGGATGGCTAATGGGGAAACAGAAATTCTCTAAAACATTTAACTTTAACAACAAAATTACTTTACCGTACTTTGTATTACAGTGTAAATGGAAGTGTTATTCCTAATTAAAGGTGCCATATTACACTGTTTTCCAATTTCCGTTATATTGTTGTTTCTTCATCAGAGCCATACCTGGAGTTGTGTTTTGTTTCATATATTTAAGCTTTAGGAGTTATTCTCTGTTCCACCTTGTGATGTCAAGGTAATACGGGAAGTAACACTGTGTTTTTAAACTAAATAAACCTTCGTTAGAGCAATTTGGATAATGTCAGAAATGTAATTGCCAGTCTCTACTGAACTACTGGTTTAAAAATATCTGTTAACTTGAAAACTACAGTGGCATGACATCACAAGGTGGAATAGAGCATTTTGAACTTTGGAGATGTAGAAAGATGTAGAAAGAAACAGAACACAACTTATTTTATTGTGTTTTTGAAGGGGCACCCGTGTTCTAACACGTAAGTCAATTTTGCATAAGATCTGAGTTAAAAAAAAAAAAAAAATCCGCTCTAAAAGGCTCTAAAATGCTTTGATTTTGATTTTGAAATTTGATTTTAAAATGACAGCAAGAGTAAAACCTGATTTTATTAGTATTATTTTTTTTTCTGTATCATTGCACTCATCATTGATGGAAAACTCCCCACTGTGCACAAGAACTGCACAAAACAACAGCACTGACATTTGTGAAAATTATATGTGTCCCTTTTCACTTCCTGTTTTGCATAGTTTTGATGTTCTGCCATGTTCTGTTACGTCTTTTTGGATCATTTTATTGTACATACTTAAGGCATCAGTAGATTCTCACTGTATTTTGGAACATTTCTACAGTTTTCCTTCCATTTTTTGCAGAAAGTCCATAGTCAGGGGCTTTTCCGTAGGGTTTTCATTTTGAATATTGATCATCCATATCTTTATTATAGACCACCTGCAGCTTCCACCTGGAGCAGATCCACTCTTCTTCTTTTAACATTCATGAGCCGAGTGCTGGAGAGTCCTACATATTCTTTTCAAACTGGGAGTCTCGCGTGAAAGTTATTATTGCGATGTCGGATTCAATCTCCTTCTCTGTCGCCGTGTTGAAATTCTTTACTTCAGTATCGTATTAAGACCTGCACTCTCGCACAACTGTTTAACAAATCGAAACTTCATTTTAGAAGTTGAAGAATACGTAGAACAACTTTGGTATTGAGTTCTGCTGTCCATAAAAGCAACAAACGCGCACACAATCTAGCCATAAAAAGTCTCTCACACATAACGTCCTCACCATTTTTGCTCGTATTGATCAGTTTCTCGAAAATATATTGTTTAAATGCATTTTGTATTTTGAATTTTTGGTTTTTTTTGACAGTTTTGACAGTTTTCTAACGTTGTAGTGCAATAATTATGTCCCAATAGAAACTTCTAAACATTCCACCATTAGATATATCATTAATTGTCTCTTCTTTTACAGGTAAGATGGATATTTTCTGCCTCTCTGTGTTCCCAGTGTTGATCAGACATCTGTTCAGTAAGTGTGGAAAAGCAATATCAGTTTTACATGTAATTATCCAAACAGATTTAAGTGTATTTTGCTTCCATATTGTTTCTCAGTGTAAAAGGACCTGGCAGCGTCCACTTTTTTGGACAGTTCACATTGAAAATTAAATTATTTTTCAATATTTTTTCTCTATTTTGCGTAGATTTCTGAGGATCTTATTTAACGTTGTGTACACATTTGTTATTGCTATTGCATCATTGTTGGTCTGCCCCACAAAGTAATTGCACGACTGGCAGCATCATTTTTCACACGCTGTTTTGTAGCTTAAAGCGGCGCTCTGAATGCACGAGACAAATGAGCCACGGAAAATCAGCCGTAATGGATGGAGAATTAAAACATACTGGCTTTTGCTCATTTGGATTTTAGAAGGAACACCTGGACAATGGTTTAGGTCACACTAGAATAAAACGTCCTTCTCTTTTTAGCGTTTTTTTTAAATTGTTTGCTATTCTGAGCAAATTAAATGGAGATTCATCGAGGCAGATGTTACAGACAATTACCCAGGCGCAGTCACCCGGCCACTTTACTGGAAACTGTATGTGAATGTGCTTTAGATACTCTGAAAAGATGTAATCCTAAGACGTTAAAAGGTGAACACTGAACACACAAAATGGGCGATAAAGTAAAATACGTCTTGCCGCAATAGATATAATGTCTTGGCGTCAAAATGAGATCTAATTAGAACGTGTTTGTATCCACCGCAAACCTGGAAATGACATTTGTGCACTATTAGGATGCTAGTTACTGTTAAGAGCGGCGTGATGGGACAAACTGAAAAGCAGATTTTATGGATGACAGTTATTTGAATTTTAGACCCATTGTGGTTTGGATTGAAAACAATGACATGAGACAATGACATGGATAATATTAAAGTCATCACCACTGCCATGTTCTATACAAATATAAATTACTGCATTTTCAAAACATGATCAATTTAAAATCGGCATGTTTAATGGATAAAGTTCTGCACTCTCTCGCTCCTCCACCAATAAAATAATTTATCAAGAGTAAAGAAAACACACAAAGAACCACACGGGCCTCCGCCAGAGGAGATATGGTCACACCCCACAGACGTACCACCTTTGGTCAGATGGTCCTGTCTGTCTGAGGTGTGGAATAGCCTCCCTTTACCTCTGAGGGAGCCCAACATATCATTCA
>KN512503.1:0-27839 GCA_000787155.1 Scartelaos histophorus | reverse complement strand
TTCAGTTCTATCTTATTCTAGGCCAATGTGTATTTTACTGACTGGCGTTTGGACCCGTAGACAAGGGAACAGGGGGTACAGTTATGACGGGATAAAGACCTGGTCGTGGGGAAGACATGCTGTCAGTGGTTTTGGCTCAAGTCAAACCAATGATGTTTTGGGATTTTCTGACCTCAGGCTGTTTCTCTGTTTGGACCTGTCATGACAATTTAGTGCCAGTGCCTGCTAGCTCTCCTTTCCTTTCTCCTTATGGAGTTTTTGTGTGTGAGAGCAGGGTGACCACAGACACCTGATGTTCGCCACAGCCAAAAGAGCAAGGTGGAAGATCTGACCCACAGTTTACACCCTAACAACTCCTGACATAACCACACGACCAAGCAGCTTTGGCCCAAACGCTGTGTAAACATCTTTGAATGGCCAATGCCAGTGGCGAGCTTTACCTCACATAATGCACGGTTTCCAATGTGGTGTGTCTTCTCACTAAAATGCACAAGCACATTCACACAGTGGTTATGGCAATAAAATAATTTCAATATATTACATATTATGTATGTATTTTAATTATACAGATTATAGTTGTCCATCTACTACTGGTCTACTGTTTACATAAAGTAATTTAAAGTGTGATTGGCTGTGTGTCATAGATAACAAATCTGTAGCTTGTGTTGGCTTTCCCCACAAGGCAGTCCCATAAGCCAAACTGAAACTGTTTTAGTATCACCCAGTTTCATTTTGAGGTTATTTATATTTTTCCATTACGTTCACTGGTGTTTGACACAACTTTGTGCTGTTGTGTAAACATTAAACTCTTGTGCCGAGGCAGTGCCAGTGAGATAATGTGTGTTGTCATCTGTGAAATGTTTTCTAATTATGACAATTTGGTCATGTTGTGATCAGTCACAGCTACCATGCATTTAGCAGCATTTGTAGTTTTGGTTGCTATGGAAAATGACCACAAAAGCATTCAAATGTCATAAGCAAACACCATTAAGGTTATTAGTATGTTTTACTGTAATTGCCCACCACAGCAATTATAGGGCTCGGTGCCAGTTTTTGGCTGCCCTGCCACAGATTTAGAGGCATGGACTTGCGAAGCTTTTCAAAACAACCAAGCGAACAGTCACAGTTTCCAAAAAGTTACCAAAGAAATAACATTATTGTAAAGGTATAACTGAAAACATTACTATAGTGAACCATTTCACTAATGTTTTTCAATAACTTGAATTTCAGCAAAGGAAAATAGTAGTAGCATAGCATAATATATTTTACACAAAAAACCTACCTAAATGCTTTTACTTGCTGACAGTGGTGCACAATGAAAGATCTGCATAGTTATTAGACCTAATACTCCAGACAGTGCGATTATTTATATCAGATTTCCCAGCCATCCATCAAACAGTTGTTGTGATAGTTCACTCCCACAATTCACTCACCACAAGTGTAATCCCCTGGAAACCACAAAGTATGTACCTAATTTCTGCAAATCCATTTTGTGTCAATCACTGGCTTAGTTTAATGTAAAATGTGGATGTGTGAATGAGGGTATCTCTCTGCACACATGCAAAAAAATCTACTTTGTCTTTATAATCTACATCTTAAATAACTTGATACTTCTCTTTAGGGCAATGTGACATTTGTGAAATTTGACATACCTTTGTCTTCCCTATAGTTGGAGCTTCAGGCCTGCTGTGTGTTCCTGCCCAATGACAGTCTGCCCTCCCCCAGCACCATCATCTGTGGGGACATCCCTGGGACTGTCCGAAGCTGGTACCATAACCAGGCCTCCATGCCTGGGACTCTGGTGGTCTGTCTGCCCCAGATTAGCATCCTCAGCGCTGGGCACAAGTACATGGAACCACTGCAGGAGCTGCCCTTTGTGGTCTCCAGGCCCATATTAGAGGAAGGTAGGCGCCCTGCTGTTACTAATTTTTCTATGAGTGGGGGGGTGGACTTTAAATATAGGGAGGATAAATCTAAGCTCACTCATATACATTGACAGGTAATCATAATGTTGAATGCTTAACATAGCTATTCTCAAATATAGAGAATAAAAAATGGGATCAAGCCAGTTCTTAAAATAGCCCTGTGAACTACCTAATTTCTGTGGTATTATAAACACATCAAATTCATTAATAACTGAAATGAATGTTTTGGAAATAGTAATAGGCTACATTATATGAATTCATCATCATTATGGACTTTTCAACACTGAGCAAACCTTTGACCCACTACCACTCATTTACCATGACAAAAGACAAACAAACTTAAGTGGAGTGACTTTGAGAGATGTATATCTTGCACATGTGGTGAGCACACCTGGGAGAGTTGACATTAGCAACATAAGACGCTCAGGCACTGTTTTCTCTTCAGAAGAAAAAGAGGGGGCACCCTGCTTTTTTTCTCCAATGACATCAGAACTGGGCATACAAGATTTCAGAAATGGGAAAGAAAGAAAAATGACAGCAAAAACAGTTACATCAGCGGCCTTGTCAATGTTGCAGCTAAAATTAACAACCTGTGCTGTTAGTAATTCATTCCTGCCTTTTCAAAATGTCTTCATCTCTCTTGTTATTGCCCTGGATCAAAGTGTAAGGGAAATATATTCTTCATGACCTTGTGCATCTGAAAGTTCTCTCTCTCTCCTCACAGACATTCAAAAAAACGATGTGACAGCTTCTCAGAGTGTGGCTTCACTTACAATTGATCTACTTAAATTTCTAATATATGACTGCACTGCATTCATTGGAAATGCGTGTATGTGCCTTTGTATTTGCCTGACCAGCCAGCCCCTCCTGGATTCAAACAGAATGTAGTCTGGAATTGGACAATAGAGGATAAAAATCCTCTGTCCAAACGTGAGACAGTTCAACCACAGCTGCTAATTTTTGGCACATGTCTCTCAAATGTGGAAAACATCTCTCAAAAACATTCAGAGCAAAATATATGATTTCTTTATTTATATAAGTATAAAAAAATAGTTTGTTTTTGATGCAAAGGGACCATGTGTCTCTCTGATTGGTAAATCCACCTGTCAATCATTCCTCTGAAAGCAGGAAAACAGGATACATTTCCAGGTTGTCTTTGTAAAGTTTTGTCAAAGTGTGTGGCTCTTGCTGGCCAGGTAACCTTTGTATTGTGTTCTGTATGTCTTTCTCAGGTGATGCATTCCCTTGGACAATCAGCCTGAGCCAGTTCAGTGTCTATACCCTCCTTGGACAGCAGCAGAGCCTGAGTCTGCTGGAGCCCATGGGCTGCACCTCTACACTGGCTGTGACCTCCCACAAGCTGCAGGGTTCAGAGGGCAGGCATTCCTTTGTGGTGTGTCTTCATGTTGATCTACAGCCGGTGCATGTCAAGTTCTCCAATCCACAGGTCAGTCACATGGGAACACTGCTATACCCACACCAGTAAAACCTTTTTTAAATGAACCATATTGTACAAACAAATATGAGCTGCTACAAATCAATTGTAGAAAGAGACATTTAAAAGTGCCCATATCACAATATTTTCAGATTTATGTTACAATGTTATTTCCTCATCAAAACCATACCTAGATTTGTGTTTTATTTATGTTTAACACATAAATCATGCATATTTAGGAGGTTCTTCTCTCAAACTAAAAATGCTCATGTGGTGTTACAGGCCCAAGTCCTGACTAAAAATTAATTATTACTCAAACAAAACAAAACTCCAGGCATGTTTTTGAGGAGGTGACGACATTGTAACACGGCTCAAAGCTCACACAAGTAAATTTAGCATTTTTAATATCTTTAATATCTAAGAGTGGGATGCATTAATTTTTAAACCATCCACAGCTCAAATTTTAACATATTTTCAAAAAAATAAGTTATCTGCTAGTGCATAATAAAGGTCCACACATGATAAATAGTGAACCAAAATAATGTGTCATATTAATCATATTTAACAATAACATAACATAGTAATTATTATGGAAGGTCCAGCTATGCCTTACTGTGCCCTTATTTATTAAATGTTTGTGCTTGAATTGAATGCAATTCAATATAGTATAGAGAGAAGAAAAGTATGAAGAAGTAATAGAGTATAGAGTTTCTACAGTGGAGCAGTGAACTGGAAACATGTTTCACTGTCTTTGCCTTTTAATGAGGATGTTGCTGGGGGCATGTAAGGGAAGAAAGTCAAGAACTAGGCAATGGAAAATTACACTTGTGTCTTTGTAGATTTGACATAAACAAAAACCTGGCTAGAACAAGTGTGTCCACATGGTCTTCAAATGCACAAAGCAGTTCATCATGCTCACTGTCTTGATTGTCAAGAAAATCAATCTGTAAACATGAGAGTGTTGCTGTGTTTGTTTTGGTCAGATCACAGTGAAGGAGAACAGGGAAACGCGAAGCCCATTGTTATTGCACACTGTTATTTTGTTTTGGCGACTAGATAACAAATACAGATGGACTGGATAGCAAAGATTTTGCTCTCCAAATTCTGCTTTAGCTTTCACTAGTGACTCTAGTGACATATACATGTACTATAACACAAGCTCTGATTTTCACAATTGAATTAGTTTTATTAAATTTGTTTCTTTGTAAACACTTCAGCTGAACAATCTTTGAATCGTCTCTCAGACTGCATTGATGATTGATGGCAGGAACACTCAGAACACAGAAACAAATTACAGAATTCCTTTTATTTGTGACTATTTTCACCACAGATGTTCTTTTGTTCTTTTTTTAATAGCACGAGTATGGATTGCAAAACTATTAGGACATTAAGACATTATTATTTAATTAATAAAGAATACAATACAGTTTGTGATGTTTTCTTCTAATTCCTTTTTTCCCACCATGTGCAAATTATACCCTTTAAATTGCTATATGAGCAGCATGTGGAGAAAAGGACTATTTGGTCATGTTTTTAATTATAGTCTACATTTGTATGCGTACTGGGATGTCAGACTACTGTACAAAGTTTACCACCAACGTTACAGATTTGGTCATGCTGAAAGGGTGGAGCATAAGTACTGGAAACATATATCATAGTGTAGTATTTCATCTTGGCATAACCAGCAATACAAATGTTCTGTGCAATACAGTATATGGTACATACTGTAATAAATTAGATGGAACGTTGCTCATTGATGCAGACTATGGCAGTGGCACAAAGACATAATTACACGCAACATTCATATTAATAGACAAAAGTAACTTTTGTACTATATAAAAGTAAGGAATCATTGGATTTATATAGCATCTTTAAAGCTACCCAAAGTGTTTTACAGGGCATTGTTCATTTACTCCAGCTCAGTGGCTCAGTGATGGTAGCCACAGTTGCCCTGGCAGAGCGAAGTTGCCTGTCTAAGCAATTGACCCATCCGACTACCACTCACGCACATACCACTTGCCAACGAGGCAATGTGGGTGAAGTGCCTTGCCTAAGGACACAGTTGTTGTCACTGTCACCCTACAGTGGCACCTGATTTTCTGAGTGGTGCCACATCCAAGTACTAACCATGGCTAGCCTTGCTTAGCTTCTGAGAGCCGACGAGATCAGAAGTAGATTTCATTTTGTAAACATACCAACTGGTAAAATATTCAGTGTGTATTGTATGGAAATTTAGTTCTAAATTATTCATTTTTATTTTAATTAGTTTTAAATTTAACTTGCAACACTTACCATTTAACCAATTTACATTCATTTGTATTTGTCCACCTGTACTCACTATGCTCACACAGCAATGTTTAGCATAACCTCCTTTACCATAGACTCTAGTGAGATAAAGACACAAACACAGGCCATCTGCACTCCCCAGCCTTTCATGTGTGTTTTCATGAATGACAGTGAGGCCTCTGTTCACTCTCCAGTCCTCACTACTGCAGCCTCAGCTCCTCTTGATCTCCAGATGACAGCTCTTTGGAGGACCTCACATCACAAATGTTCAGATCCATTTCTCTCTTTATAAAATGGGCCGGCTGTATTATGACCTAATGTGTATGTAAAGATACAAATGTATTGTCAGATTTTTCCATCAATAAAATACAGCATAATTTTTGCAACCTGTCACCATAATGTTCTTTTTTACTATACAATGAAGAACATATACTAATGCTTTATAAGGCATGCTGTGCTGTGCTAACCTAGGCTTCTGGTTGGTCTCCCTTTATCACAATTCATACAATTGCACACTTGCAACCAAGGTGAGCAGAAATTGTTGCTAGAGAGTCCATATTGCGTTTAGGGCCAAACTTGCCAAGGCTGCCTCCCCCTTACTTACTGACATCTCTTATGGTTATAAAGTGGCTTTTATAACCATGCAAATATTCTGTATATTAGTTAGTCTGTCCATTTTTTATTAGACATAGACATAAAATGAGTGGCTAAAGATTTGAGAGAAAATTATGATTTTTTTTCTGTAATAGTATGGCTTTTAATTTTTTTTTTGTTAATTCTTTTGAGCTTGTGAATAGTCCTCATTTTGCCAGCGCCACACCTTCTTTTAGTCAACAAATCATTGCACAGGGCATGTCTTTAATCGACATACTACTCTACTGTACATGTACTTTATAGTATTGCAATGACATAACTTTCTAGTGTGATTACTTTATGTATCATAGTCGTATTATTTGACCCATTCAAAATACTTTTGATTGTTTTCTTGGCCTTCCAGTGTCAGGAGCGTTGGGCTGTGTGTCTCCAGCCGGCAGCGCAGTTGAGTGGGGTATGGCAGACAGCTGTTGGCTCTGTCCCGGCACTGCTGCTGCTGGATCAACGTTAGCAGCTCTTCCTGGACATGTTTGAAATGCCCCAGCTGTAATGTATTGTGCTGCTTTTCATTTGATTTATGCTTATTTATGGAAGGCCTCCCCGTAATGTGTGCGCTAACAGCCGTGCCTGTGTGTGAGAGGGCGACTGAAAGCAAAAATGTGTTTTGAGCTGTTTTCTGCCTCTGCACCTTTCTTTGAGGAATCTTTTTGGCAGAAGAGGGCAGGAGGTGAGCACTTTGCTGGCAGGGGAATCGAACCAGTTGAAATCCAGAAATTAGCTCACTGTGAAAGAGCGTGCTCTTTCTCCCTTGCTTTTGCCTCTCGAAGAATATTGAGTAAAAGCATTGCATTCCCGTGCCTTGCTCTCATGTTTTCCACTTGCCTTTTTGGTTTTGTTATTGTTGTTTGAAACTGAGACCTTCGTTCATGATAATTAGTTAAGAAGTTTGTTCTTACCATGGCGACTTGGCTTAATTAATGACAACCTAACTTTCCTCCTTTGGTGTTTCTATGGGAGTTCTGTTAAGAATAACAAGTTTGTTCATTGTGGCACATGTAGGGCCATGCAATAACTTCTGACATTTATAATACTTTTACCATCATTAAATGAAAAATAAAAGTGGACCGTTTTCATTAGTGCCTTTGCTTTTTCTCTCTCATCTTTTTTAACTTTAACTAGATTTAGTGTCACATAACAATAAAGTGGCTAACACAAATCATGTTAATGACCTTTAGAAGACAGTTTACATGAGAACTCCACAATGACAAAGTTTGAGTCAGGCATTGGCAAAATCATTTCAAATATGTCTTCCAGTGTAAATGCTTTTCATGTGTTCTTTTTGTGATTTAATGTTTTCAAATATTGTCTCATGTGGGATTAGAACTAGATTACGGCATGATTTACTATGATAAGATTTATTTGTAACCTTTTCAACTGTATCTCAATTGTAAGCCTTTTTTTCACAACACCTGGGAAAAATAGTTCACACCATGCAACATGCTTCAATTTCAGTGTTCAAACTTATCAGACACAGTCAGTGTTCCTTAAATTGACCAGCAATATTATTATATACTGCCTGTACAATATTGTGTCTTTTTACCATAAACTTCCATTCTGTCCTCCTCTAGGTCCAGCTGTTGTATGAGCTGTTTCTTTCCTGGAGCTGTACATGGGCTCGTCTGCAGAAACGTGGCTTTCTCCGTCAAACCTCTAACATCCCAGAAACGCTTGTAGTGGGCGCTCCGTCCTCTCCTGTGCGCAGCAGTGCTGGGACTGCCCCACCGGACACCAGCACCTGCAGCCCCTCTGCAGACTTTGGCTCCCCCACTGAGGTTAGTGTTTGAGATCTATTTAGGATTTAATATGTACTCCATTTATTTTCTTTCACTTATCTGGGGTCAGGACATGGGGACAGCAGTCTAAGCAGGGACTCTCAGACTTCCTTCACCCGGACACTTCCTCCCACTCCTCTGGGGTCATTATCCAAAGTACATGACCATAGATGAGGGTAGGAACATAGATTGTCCGGTAAATCGATTTACCTTTCGTCTTTCAGCTCCCTGACTGCACCTAGAAATTCATACATACATACAATGAGCAGAACCAGTGACAGGGCAGCCATGGCGGAATCCAGCATGCACTTTTTTATTATAGTCATAGTTAAGGCAGTGAAAAAATACAGGGAAAAATAAATCTCCCTTATAAACATATATTCTTTTTAAAAGGTAGAGTATGTAGCTTTCTGGAGGCGCTTCACCTGTGTGAGTCTATTGACAAACAAAGGTAAAACCGTCCATGGGAACATTTTCCATAGAGATAGAGAGAAATCAGTTTTTTGCCATACTGTGGAAGACTATAGTCAGAGAAACATTTCCATGAAAACAAGCAGGATTCTGTTGGCTTGGTAAGATTTATTTGGTAGCTGCATGTTTTTCTGGTGCATTCTGTTTTTCCACCATCCAAACACATGTAATACTTTAGTTGTAGTCTTCATTTTATCAATAACATTTCTCCATTGTTGTATAACCACTTAATGTTGAATCTTTTAATCCAATTAAGTCCCCCAGTCCTCTACAGGGACCTCTCATAACACAAGGATATTTACATCACCAGCTAAATGATGTCTTCAGATATGTAAATATAGTATTTTTGCAGCAAGAACTTGCAATTTATCTAAGCAGTCTGTTTTATTTGGGAATGGTGTACAAAGCTGGAAAAATTTAATCAGCACTCATGTTTCTTTATATTTTTTTCCTTCTCCAAAACAGATACGCAGATAGACTAAGAGCTCTGTTTCAATCTTGTGTGCCTGGCCATGATTGAGTATAAACCTGCTTCTTAATTTGTGGAAAACAATAACCTGTGTTTACATTTTTGCTCAGTTAAAATATCCAGTGGAGAAGAAATATGGTCTGCCGTGGTCCATGCAGTCATGTGCAAAGTTAACAGAAAAAGCATGTACTCTGCATTTTTTATCACATATTTTTCCTGCAGCCCCAAGGTGGTACTTAGACCTGCTCAAAGGCCCAAGGCTGCTGCCTCCTGTCAGCACAGTAGCACTCACTGCTGCTACCTGGTGCTCTGTAATGTTGAGTCCTTTAGGAGCGTCTGTGTAATGTTTTTAGAAATATGAATGCATAAACAGGATAGTGTTTATGGCACTGTTGGAGTTTGTTGTCCCATGGTAACCCTGGATTTAATGCTTTATGATCACCTGGGCCTTGTCAGCAGTAACGGGTCCTAATGAATCACACCGCTGCTCTTATATGACCTAGGGATACTAGAGACACAGACATGTCTCAAATACTCTCCTGAGAATATGTTATAGTTTTATTAGTCAATATATTGCAAGACAAATAAACAAACCAAATTGCCTTTCAATAATGGAACAAGATATTTAGAAATAATTATGTACATAAAACTCAAAAGGCCCATCAGTATAGAGTGATCCATTCTGATGACATTTTAATAGATTTTAATACTAGAAATAAAAATGTTAAATGAATTAGAAGTAACATGCCAAACTTTCAGGTCCAAGATGACTTTTTCATTCAAGTTCACCTCAGTAATGCTGTTTTAAGGTTATATGAGAATCACAGTGATAAACTATGCCACGAGTGTTGCTCAGAAACACATGTGTTTTGCATAACTGGATATGCATCTCTGTCTGCATTTGCTTCCATGTGATGGTGAGTGCTTTTCTTGCATCATTTGTGGGACTCCTGCTACAGTACATCTGAGAGGGGCCCCTGACAGCCCACTTGTCACTGTTTACCTAAGTACAAACACTGTTAGAAGTGTTTGGTCCTCAGGGAGGCCGGGTGATTGAGCAAGAATGTAGGAGCTGTTTTGATAAGTCTCAGCACCAGTGGCAGGACTCACTCCCCAAATCCCTGCCCTCACCACCCACTACACTGCCTCTTCAAGGCCCCACCTGGCTCCCTGTAAGCAGAGATAGGCGATATGTGTTATACGGGGGCTATATTAAGTACTGGCTGCTGTACAATATAATAATGCCACACTCTTAGATGGGAGCCAGTTGTGAATATTCCAGGATTTGTTTTTTATTTTTTATCACAAACTGTCACTTATACTGCAGTTAAACTGGACTGAAGTGACTTACCTAAAACATAACAATTACACAGTATACAGGTGATATTTGAACTTTCAACAGTCTGGTTAATACTGTCAACCTTTTATTGTGTGAAGAAATAAGGATTAGATGCATGGCTACAAGGCACATAGTTTTGAAAGTTTGAATGTTACTTTTTCTTTGGGGGTCTGTCACTTCTTTCTATAGATATGTCAGGGCTGTAAAACATCTCAGACAAAACAATTACATTTCCATGAAGAAAAACCTCTACCAGAAAAGTTACACAATGCACATTTAACTTGAAACTTGTGGGTTTTTTGTTTTTGTTTTGTTTTGTTTTGTTTTGTTTTGTTTGTTTTTTTTGGGGGGGTGGGTATTCTTTTATAATATCATCATTATCTATTATTCCTGTTCCTTATAGCCTCTCCTTCCTTCCTCCCTCCTTCTTTAACCTGTCCGCTGCTCCTGATGGTATGACCCTCCAGCCCGCTGTTGTCTTCCAGTGTTTGGGTCTTCCTGATGAGCAAAGACAAACGCTGCAGAGAAAATAAACCCAGATCCTCCGGCGTTTACAGCACAGAGGCCCAGGAATTAAACTGTATATGTTACATCTTGGCTTTAGAAGGTGTGGGAAAATAGCTCCTTCTCAAATTATGTGGATTGGTGTTTTTTGGGGGGCCCGATCTAGCAACTTGCAAACGTGGCAAATGCCCCCTCGACCTGTGTGCCTCTAGCTGTTTTAAACTTTAGGCCTTCCATACAATGACATGCTTTTTCCACTGCAATATTGTGTTTGAAATCCTCCTTAATAAAACAACTTCACGCATGATAAAACTTCTTGTATTAAATATAGTTCCGAGCAACTTCAAATTACTTTCAATTCAGGTGTAGCAATATAAATTAATTTCTGGGTTTCATTAGTGCCTTTAATAATAACTTGTGGTGACCTAATTGAATCTGTCATTGATTATATTGGCAGGAAGGGTATTTTTTTATTCTTGTGCATTCTTGTCCTCATTTTTTATATATATATTTTTTTATTATATTGCTAAAATTGTATGTTTTGTGCAGTAGAATTGAATCTGAAAATCAGGTATTTTAAACTAAAACATTTTACCCTGAAACCGTGGTTTATAATGCCAAATATGTGAAGGTCGAATGAGATTTGTAGTAATTATGTGATAGCAGCATTGGTTCATACTGGGACACTGGAATAGCTGTGTCTGATTCTTCTGTGAAATCTCTTAGTCCTACTCAGCGCTTGGAGCTTCCCACAGCACCAGCGGCTGGCTCCTGTTTCCACACATGACATTATGGAGCTTAATCCAAGTGACTGGCCAGAACCGTAAACTAAACACTCGTAACCACACACACACTCTCACAAGGCAGACACTGGGCTGTGTTTTGACTCTTGCTCAACAATAATTAGGCCCCAAATGGCACTTGACAGTACAATATCTCTCATTTGGACTGAAGGCCATCATTATTACAGTGCTCATGTTACTCATGCCCATAAAGCAGAGCCAGTAACGTCATACTTAAATAATAGTGAATTATGTCTCCGCTGCAACTACTTAATTTGTCTGTCTGTACTACTGTTAGCCATTGTTAAGTTCTACTTCTTGACACAGTACAGTTATTTCTCCCCATTTACTTAACCTTTCCTACTTTATTTTATCTAAAATTTCAAAAATAACATACATTTTGTAATCATCTCCTGTTCTTAAATAAATTGCCAAGAATCAAGAATAAATTTTCACTTCCTAGTGTTGTCTCATTTAACCTGATCAGTGCTATGAATTCTCATAATATTTGTGAGTTCACAACGCGAAAATCCATTGCTCAGGCATGGGCCACAGGGTGGAAATGTAGTTTGTGGCAGCAAGAATGTACTTGTAGAACTTTAAATCAGAAATACACATTTTGTTTTCAAAAACGTGCAGATGGGAGCACTTTGGCCATTTGTGCATGAGCAAAGTTCACATTCTTTCAGTAAGAGACATTTCAGATTGATAAACCTGTAGAACTCTGTTCATAGTGCTACACATTGACTCTGATTGAAACGTTTGTACATTCATATAAAACAAATTCAAATCTGTAAAGCAGCGATTCTTCTTCTCATCTAAGTTTAAGCCTACAGTGCTTTAATAGACTTGCTTCTGCGAGTTTTTAATTGAGAAAGTCAAATCTTCAGTAACCACAACCACCATGAATAACCTCAACAAACTGCCATTCCATCTGTAAATACAAGAGCTAAGAACTTCTAAGCAAGTTATTCTGTTTGTTTGCTGCCCTTTTCACTTTTTAAGTCAGCCACACAGATAAATGTTTGGGAAACGCATTATCCAGGAAGAGATAAAAATCCAACCGGTCCCTTGCTGTCCACCAGTGTGCTCTGCCAAACCTCCTGTGATGAGTCAAGAGCTCAGTGAAGGCCTCATCTGCTGTATCCTGGCTGCCTCTGCGCTGCCCCCACCTCCGGCCCTCACTTCCCTTCGCTCTCCCAGGCTGCTGATCGTGTGTGTCCTGGCCTCTGCATTGAAAGCAGCCCCCGTGGGTGACAATGGCCTGTATTTCTGGGGTTAACACAAATGGCAGTTCTGCACAGTGGTCCCTTTTAGCACCACAGTTTGGAGGAACAGCACTGCTCACCAGACACTGATGTCATCTACACAGGGAAAGGCTTGAAAGGCCACGGTGGCTTTGTTATGGCTACATGCGCAACACAACAACATCGTGGATTAATTAGACATGTGCACAAAAGGCCCATGTATTTGTTTTGGTGCTTTGTTGATGGAAATGAAAAATAGTGTAAAAGCCATGACAGACATATTTTCATTTTTTAGGGAGATTCTGTACCAGCTGGAGATGACAGTCCATTTGCTGATACAGTCACTTTGGAGCAGAAGACCAGCACAATCGGAGGCACCAGCGGAAAGGTCAGCCTGTGGATGCAGTGGATGTTACCAAAAGTCACTGTCAAACTTTATGCTCCTGATCCAACTGCCAAGAAAACAGGTACTTGGTCTATTTTACCCTGTTATATTAGCATTGGTCAACTCAGATGATAACAGTACATACTGTCATCCCTATTCCATACATATTGTTTTTAATAAAGCTACAAAAACATGAGGAATTATGGCCATTATATGAACTGGCTTTTAGTTTTGCACTGCTGCTTTTCTGTAATAATCCCTGTAATTTGTACAATAGATTTAAATATGGACTAAACAAGGAATAAAGATGAGCTAAACGCTCGCATTAGGTTGATAATTACCTTTCAGTTACCTCTTTATAAACTGATTCCAATTTTTTACATTGTGTATTTAGAAATAGCGCATGATATATTGCGAAGATTTCTGGTTCACTCATTAAAACGATAAAAATGTCCACAAAGCATGTTATTATCTCACATGAAACTGTTTAGTCCATCTGCATAGTTCATTGAGTGTGCAGCTTAAACTCATTAGGACCTCTTTGGAAGATATTTCAGAATTAGGAACACCGTTCCCTGTTTTTGATGCACCATGTGTCCTGTACAGGAAGCATTTCATATTTCTTAGGATTGCTGTAGCGCCTAATTATGTGATCACCTCCTCCCTACCAATTCAGACCTGCAGCTTTGTGGAAAGGATCTGAAGCTGGGAAAAATGGGGATTGGTGAGAGAAGACAAATAAATAAATGGGTGATGAATCCTGAGCGAACGGCCTCTTGTCCCCTTTAGATTTACTAGGGTGATGAAAGGCTAGATTTACCTTTAATTGGTGTCTGTAATGTTTAGCATCTGCCAGCCAGATCACCCAGCTTAAGGTCTTTAACCATGGAAACATATCTGTAGACCTCACAGAGATGGTTTGACTTAGAAACATCCTAAATAAGCATTACTTTGGATTTGGGGTAATATGTGCCATCTGAGTTGAAAGATGAAGATACCACCATCTTTTTATACGAGCAGCGCATTAGGCAGTGTGCAACAAAATCAAAGCAGATTTTTGTATGTAACATGTCAGAAGACTGTGGTGTGTGCACACTGTATATTAACAGACCAATATCATTCAGATTTCATTCCTGAAGATAAGCAAACCACATATATGGTTACATCTAATCTACCATGATGTAATGTGTTTTTCAGCTGAAAAGGAAACGTGTGTCTCTGTAAAGGGGATGGAAACAGCTCATGTAGATGTATTGGTCCACAGATATGGTGCAAAAGCCAGTACGTGTTGTAAGACTAGACCTTGAGACAAGAGGCTCAGCTCAATTTCAATGTTAAAACCAACTAAGGCAGAAAACTTTGACTTTTGGAAATAATAATGAAACTTTAATAAGAATATCCCAAGGATTTTCCAAGGATTTCCAAGGGTGAATTTAGAAAACAAACATGTCCAAATCAATGGTGTGTCATATGAATTGCTCTGTACCTAACAACTTTCCTTTCCTCACCGTATCCACAATAAAGCAGACAGTCCTTGTTTTTCAGTTTTAATATGTGTGTCTTGGAATCAGTTAAAGGCAACAGTACGGCAACAGTACAACAACAACCACAACCTCAAGCCTGCTGTCCATTTTTCCCAAGCTCCCCGTTGATTGTGGGTCCTGTTCAGTGGAAACAATGAGGAAAAGTACCAGGCTCCGTTCAATACATAGTTAATCAGTGCTTGTATGGAGTTTAAACACTTTCCCTGCAGTGGGTGGGTTTGTTTTTATAAGAGGTGCACTGAGGCATTCAGATACAGGCCTAAGTGCTGATGAGAAAATGTCCAAGGCTATTGGACCGGACTAAACAGTGCATATTTAGTAGGTACGAGGACATCCATCCTTAAAATGAACAGATGAAAGCTATGTGGCTGTTTTCCTAGCTTAGATTTTTATAAGCAATGTTAGATCGTGCTTGTGGTTTTGTGTGATATGCACATTAATTAGATGCTTACATTGGGGTCTACTGTCAAGTTACCACAACCTTAATTATGGAAAAGATGAAATGTGAACCTGTTTGCTTTTGGTGAAAAATCCATCAATGCAAATTTTCTTTTACACCGTTACAGCTCACAGCGAATTAACAAAGGAAAGTGTGGCTCTTTATGTTTTAGTATTTAGTATTTTATCACATTTAATATGAAGAAATTGCCACTACACTTATATTACCTATTGCTGGTCAAATTTTGATAACCAATCCCTTGTCTCTTGAGTTTTTTGTACACTATTTTCCAATTATAATTTACATTAATAAAGAGGCAATAAAACATTTTTATTTTGACAGAAATCTGTGTCATCAGTGAACTTGAAGACTTGAGTGCCTCTGTGGATGTTCAAGATGTCTACACAAAGATCAAATGTAAAGTTGGCAACTTCAACATCGACCACTACAGATCGAGGTACAAAGAAAAGTCTATAGTTTTTGTTGGTCACTGTTCCTTGCATGTCGTATTTTCAAATGAGAACTTCAAATCCATTACAGCGGAGACAAGACATTTAAATAGGCGGGTGGATTGACACTTGACAGAGTAATTCAGCACTGACTCAGATTTTACAAGCGCTTTTGGACAATTTCTTTGCCCGGGTTGTCATAATTAATCCAAAAAAACATTAACATATTGTTAGCAACTTAACCACCATGTGATGTTCCACTGTACAGTAATTTATCCCAACCCATGATCCAGCATGTGATCTTAAGTTCCCACTTCTTTCACTGTAAAAACCCATTGCTTCAGACAACTGGTGATTTAAGCTCAGCTTTTGACACAGACTGGCCTCATTGGTTAGCTTTTTCATTTTATTATATATTCACATTTTAAAACACTGGTAATACATAGCTATTAAGGGTCCATTGCATAGGAGGAACCAGGTATCGGGGGTATTAAAGCACTCCAGCCCTCACCCCTGAAAATAGCTAGTTTAGACCCTGGACCCTCCATCCTTATTGTGTTTCTTTATTGTTAAGCTTCATTCCCAACTGTGATGGGATAATTGAAATAGATTTTGATTTGCCAGATTTTGAAATGACCTTGGTGCAGTCGTGTTAGCAGGTCGCAAAGGACTGGAGTGAGGGTTGACTCTGATCTCAGCACTTAAAGTGTTTCTCGGACCTCCCTGTTGGAGTGCAGTGCACTGATTTATATGGTGTCAAGCCACATGTGGCACATCCACTGAGAAGTATCTGCGATCAGCCAGCACAGTGACAGGCTGAGGGCCTGTGGGACCCTGGAGGTGTCGAAGGGCGTTACATCTGCGTAGTTTTCTCTCCACAGGTGTGTGTCCAATTGCTTCTGAGACAAAGCCAACCTTAATCTCTTTAGTAGACCTCTCTGCCTTCTTAAGTAGATAATGGATCAATTTTCCCATTTCTAGGTTATTTCAGTTTAATGTGCATTTAACAACATGGTCTCAGCACACTTCGAACCATCCAGCATTCTGGCAGGAACAGAAACACTCCATCATCCAAGCCCAGGTTGTAGTCACGGCTGTTTAGGATGCAGTGGAGGACCTCTGGGCTCCTGGCCCACTCTAATCTGTATCATCCACATATACAAGAGAGCCCACAGGGGTTGGAGTCCGTATTAATCATCCTGAACAGATAATTGTGAAGTATGTCGTCACCAGGCCAGGTTATTTGTGTGCTGTGGCTCAGATCAAATCAAGCTTGACACATAGAATGTCACATCTGGCGCAAGCTTTTTCACGGCTAGAAAGTTAATGGAAACTTAGAAGGTGCTGGAGAATATGGAGGTAAATATATTGCAGAAAAGAAAAAAAGGAAGAAATCTGAAAAATCTGAAATAGGCAAGTGCAGTAAAGACAGTAGGTGACTGATGATTGATTGTCTTCTCCTCAGTCTTCTGTTTGGTAAGATGATTTGGAAGGTGCAATGAAGTTTGATACAGGAAAAAAATGCTCTGCAAAGGACGTCTAGTGACAGATCCCCAAAGTTTGGTCCAAGGAGCAGCTCACACAAATTGGAGCTGATGTTTTCCAGCTGCATGGCAAATGGCAGAAAGAGAGGATGAGTAGATGGAAGAAGAGCAATGGAACACAGTGATGAAAAGATGTGGGGGGTCCATATGCATTAGTCACTTTATGAGAGAAGAGATAGATTCTTGGTTGTAGTTACTTTTCACAGCTTTAATTATATATTTTAACCAGTACCATTCCTTATTAACTATTTTCATTGTCTACACTTGCACCACAAACACAAGCATCATATTTTGACCAAATAAATTCCAATATACAGTATGTGTGTAACTCTGTTTTTATATTATACAGGTGTTGCTCTGAAGGTGGTCTAAACTAAATACTAAATTATTCACATCTTTTACCATTCAAAATGTAACATTTTTTTTCTTTCCCCAGGGCCTATGGGGTGCATTTTGTTGAGTCTGTGGTTGAGCTTTTTGTGCCTTTTCTAACTACTGTTGCCATTAAAGCGATGCTATCAGTGCGCGAAACATTGTATGAGTGCTACCAGATGTTCTCGGTTTGAGCTTGGCCTTATGTGTCTCCCCAGGCCAGGGCAAGGCTGGCACTGTGGCCACTATGAAGGAGTCGTTCTGCAGTGCAAGGAGACAGCTGTGGTGAGGTCTCAGCAGCCATAGGCCTTAGCCTGCCACTCTGCTCCTAACCAATCCTAGTTTATATGCTCAGCCTGGACAGACAGGGAAACCATGTACACTACAGTTCTGGGCCTTGGTGGACTCCCTCCCCTGTCTCTCCACTGACTCCTGTTGGTTTAATCATCAAGCCAATGAAGTTTCGGGCTAATCTTTTCTCTGTGTAGGAGGATTTTTCTCTTGATGATCCATTGATCAGGCATACCATAATGACCACTGACGAGTTAAATGAATAACCTTCTCTGTTCACCATGGTACCTTTAAGTAGCACTTATTAGTCTTCAAGTTAGTGTCTTTGGAACAACACAATTGTCAAGTGTAAAACTGACATTTTAGTGAGTCCATGGTCTGCAGGTGTTAGAATCAGAAGTGGTCCATGGTCAGCAACAGTCATGGGCAGCCATATGGTTCCAAGGATGGCCAACTTGTGGTCCAAATGCTATACCTGATTGATGTGTCTGGTAATGGTCTTATACACAAAACAAAATTGTCTGTTAAATATTTTGTGGTAAATTTTGAATTGAAAACTCAAGAACAGTGTATGTATAAGACTATTTCTTGCTTTTTCAAGTTGTGCAATTTTCCAAATCAGGTTGCTCTTCTCTAATTTCACTAGTATCATTGATGAGTTTCATGGATTTTCTTCTCTCCCTTTCTCTTTGCTTCTCTGCTCCACTTCTATTGCTGAATCCATCCATTTGGGACCACTTCTATTTGCCTTGTCCATCTTCTCCTATCTGCACCTCAACTCCAGCCCAGAGGAGGGCACTAGGAGCTCGGGCAGCTACGGGGGAGTGGTCCTGTCTTGCACTGACAAGCTGAACAGACGCACTGTGCTGGTTCGACCCGTCAGCAAGCAAGACTCATTCAGCCATTTCTCTGGCTTTTTTCCTCCTGTAAGAATTAGTTTGTTTAATTCTATTCAGTAATTCTTCCCCCTATCAACAGTGGGTCAAATGTTTTTGCTCATATTAAACTAAGCTAATAATTAGAATTTTAAACCATTTTATAATTTCCAATGCAACCTTTGCCACTGTTAATAGGTGTTATTCTAAACAATCCATACTGGCTTAAACTAGAGCGAATCTACCTTTCTTTTTTTTTTCTTAAATGATTACTCCTATTAAAATGAGCAAGGCAGTGCTAAATCAGTTGGGCAGGACTAGCTATAATGACTAATAGTGATCTAAACTAAATAAAGTAAGCTTTGGCTAATCAGCTTGCTAATCAAAAGCAAAACAAAACATTGAAATACAACTGACATTGACTTCATGGTATATTATGTCCCTGTTTCATCTCTTTCCATTTTCTTGGACTAATCAGACTGCAGCCAAAGTCCTGGAGGGCTCCCACCAGCAGCATGGTTTTTTGTCCATCACCTACACTCAGGCTGTCACCAAAAATGTTCGACACAAACTCACAACTCGACCTGAGCGACCACTCCGGAGTGGCGGCACAACTGTGGGTCACAGAGTGTCCCCTGACCCCCTGGCCGACAGTGCACCCCAATATCTGAGAGAGATCCTGCTCACTGCACAACCTTTTGACACAGTCCTCTCCTGTCCTTTGCTGGCCACTGTGGCGGGGGTTTTTCAGGTAATCATTTAAACCTTTTACAGCTATTTTAGTTCTCACATCTTATCGGCATGAGTATTTAGGCATTTGCTGCAAACCCAGCATTTATTATAAAGTTAGAATAACCACTGCTTTAGTTGACATCACACTGTATTGTTTAGACCTTAACATAATGAAGAAACATTCACCTCATTTCTCCAGACAACAATCCCGAGACGTTACAGGGAGCGCGGGAAGTCCGCTGGTCAACCAATGAGAAGCCACGCGCTGACCTCCCGCAGTCTGCCACTCATCTACATCAACACCAGTGTGATCAGGGTGTTCTTCCCTGGTTCACAGGACCAGCACTCCCCCGCAGGTTTGTTCAACCTTGTTTAGTGGTTTGGGGTTATGTCACAGGCCATTCTGGGTGTTTCGAAAGTCTTTTGGTGCTGACATGAAAACCCTTGTCACAGACCAGACATAGCATAGCCACCACATTAGTATGGAGGCATTTGTGAAGATAAATAGATGAGGTTGGATGAGCTAAACATAAAATTAGTGTTGAAAAGCTGAGGAGAGGTTGTTTTGTCTGCATGTAGTTATGACTAACAGTAGAAAGAGCAACCTATTTTGGGGTTTGTTAGAAGTTTTTGTACTTGCTTGTTTCGGTGCTGTCTGGTTGTAAACTTGATTTTGCATGCATGTATGTAATTAAATTTTGTGTGTGTTGTGAATGTTCTAGTCGATCCTCTCCTGAAGAAAGAAGACACTCTTGTGCTAAAGCTGGGTTCTTTAAGCATGGCTCCTCAAGCTGACAACCCTTTGACTCGCACAGTGCTACGGAAAGACATCTACCAGTAAGATATTTTTTAATACACATAAAATGTCTTTCTGTGCTTAAAGTTTTTCAGACAAAGACGGTGTATGACATGCCATGAAATGTTGGCGTCTTTTGGGGTCCAAGCAAGTGACAGCGCCACATAGCACTTGATTGTGGTTCCTACTGACACAGTGCACTGATTGACACCTTGGGGGTCCGCTCGGCCCTCCAGCTGAAACACAAAACTGTTGACACAAGCCCCCAGTGCCATGCGGATCAAAGCTGCTATGGCAGAGAAATTCTGCACTTCTGAAGGAAATAGCTCCACGCAAAACACATTCTCCTCTATAGGCAACTACGAGAATCTGGATTGTGTCATAGCTGCTTCAAAACCGCAGCCCCACGGCATGTGTGTGTGTGAATGGTAGATATAGAACTGGCAAACACATGTAATGAGGGAGATAAAAGTAGTGCTTAATGCTTTGTGCAGCTGCTAGTGAGATGTGAGCTGACACGAGACGTAAAACTGAGAAAAAAGGTGGACAACTGAGAGCACTTCAGACTTCACTGCAGCCTTCGGTTAGTGAAAGTGTCACGAGTGAGTGGACTGCACGATGCGCAGAGACTAAGGGGTCTAGGGCCTTTGGGCACGTCTGGCAATCTGTAATCATTAAGGCATTGAGATGGAGGAAAAATACAGTTGCTTCAACATTGTCCAGATTTCTTCCAGAGTATGCAAGCTATCTCCAAGGCTTTCATTTACTCTTTTGATCTATTAGAGTGCGTATGGGATTGATCAGTAACCATAGCTACTGTTTTGCAGGGACTTTTTGGACTTTTTTTAGTCTGCCTGCTTGCATGCATGATTGCTGTTTGTCCTGGTTCAAGTATTACCCTTTCCAAGATTGAATGTTTGTTTCTATGGAGACTGGAAATTGTTTACTTGTCGGCCATGTTCTTATCATGTCAAATGGTAAGTGATGTCCTGTGGCTATGGTCGATTTTTCATTTTTCCCAGTGAGTTTTCTCCAAAAGCAAGTGAGACCAGTCATGCAATTTCACCCCATATTGGCCTGTAAATGTCAGATGCTGGTAGTTAAAGGACTAGTGGGTCTGTGGCTACTGTACCCACATTTTCTTTGCAGACATCGATGCCTTAACATGATGCTCCACCCTGAACTAAACATGCAGCCCTGTGGCCATGCAATCGACCTATACAAAAAGCCACATGAGGATCTCTGTATTTAGCCAGGCTACTGTGTTATATAGAGCACGTACAAGACAACAAAAGTTCACATGTTTCTTAAATTGTGTACAATCTAACATTTAGTCACCTCTTGAACCTCTGCACACAGAAGCCAAGAGCCACCACTTCCCTTTTGACGTAAACCCCAAAATTATGCTCAACCACTTTTTCTATGTTCATTCTTTTAGTCCCAACTAAGCATTATACACTTACCACCTTCCTTTTGCTCAAGTGCCCTTCAATTTGGGGCATTCTCACTGACTCATATGATTGGTTAAGCTGCAAACATGGACTTGTTGACATTTCGTGATAAGCGCTTGTGATTCTTTCTATTCATGCTCTATCTAACAGCACGCTCTCACAAGTAGTATAGAGAAAGTCATTGTGCGAGTCTGTAATCATGCAAACCAAAGTGTGTTTACAATCTATAACCAACTGCGGCTTCCTTTGCCATTCGCTGCACTCCTGTTTTAAGTCCACCACTAATTACATCCGCTGTCATAATTGAATGACAGATCCAGGAGGCCTGCAGGGTTTTATTGTCCAGTATATGCGATGATCATAATACCCCAAGCTGTGATTTACAGTAATGCCACCCTGCGCGAAGAGAGGAGCGAAGGCCAAAATAGCAAAGTAAATGTAAACATCCCGACTTAGGATATCTTGATAACTTTGCAACAAAAATCATTCTGACACTCTTTGGAGCTCAGCGTGTTTATCGTAGAGAGCAGATACGCTGCATCAAAGGAGGTAAAATAAACCCTTTAAACTGTAGGGCCACAGTGTTAAGTTGATATCCACCACTGAGCTCATTTGGTAACAATTAACACCATTTCATTTGATCTTGTGATGGTAAAACATTTTTCCCCTAAAGGAGTTGGTCCCAAGTGACTCTTTTACGAAGCAAGAATTATGATATTGAGCTGCACACTTCCCCTTGCTCTCCCTCTCCATCTTTACCTACAAGGCCGCTGTCAATTTACACAGCTGAAATCATTTTCCTGTCTTGAAAAGAAGGCTTTTTCCAGCTACACAAGCGTCTGCGCCGGGAATGTCCAGCACACATCCAGACCCCACTTTCTTGTGGTTTGAGCCCATCGAAAAGACTCACAGATCTTTTACTCTCCATTCCCAGTTTTTCTCATTTTTTTCATTCATGGAACACTTAATTGAAAGCTTCTTGTAGAGTGAGAACTTTAGGGTCAGTAGGGACCACCCTCCTAAATACCCTGTAAGAAATTCAAGTCGCCTTTGTAAGGGCACAGAGTCAAGTGGTTGTTAAGAACACTTTCTGAATACATTCTTTATCTGCAACAGTGCATGTTACATCAGATAACAACTTCTCATTAAGGCAGACTAGACTAAATTAACACTCTATTAGCTGTAACCATATATTTAGCTATTAATACAGTTACACTGTTGCATTTTCCCTCAACATCCTCTGGTTTTGTTGATTACCTTTAACATAAGAGGACAATTTCCGTAATAGGGCTGCAACTAATCACACAATTTAATTAGCACCAGAAGCTGGAGAAGTTAGGAGATATTAGTATCTCAAAGCTATGCTCCACAAAGTCAAATGACAAGACGTGACTCGCCTGTAGTGACTGGGGACCCTCATCATGACGTAACAATACTCCAGAGGTTTCTGAAAATGTATGGCTTACTAGCTAAAAAAAATTTAACATTGTTCTAGTATATTATCAGAATATTATTCTTACATTTTTTCTCTCACCAACTCACCCATTTTTTACCCACTGAACAATGACGAAAAGTCAAAGTTAAAACTCGCTCTTCTAACTTTTGACTATTTCCATTTTCCAAAAATAAGTAAAATGGCTCGTCAGCGCCCCCAAACAACACAAAAATGCATCAGGGAATAGGAATGATTTTTGGAAAATTCTAATTTTTACAAATTGCTCCCATTTGCACAAACTAACTCCAATTTCAATTAAATTTTAATCTGCTGCCCTAGGGTTAGGGTTAGGGATTACCACAATAGGAACAAAAAATAATATTGTGACCATGCCCCTTTACAAACCGGAAAACGACGATCTTGAATTTTTCAAGATATCTTGAATGATAGGGTTTTGTTAGGGCTGGGGTTAGGATAAGCGCTAGGGTTAGAGTTGGGCTTGGGGCTATGGTTAGGGCTACAAAGAGGGTTAGGTTTAAATTTAGGATTACATTTATGTTTAGGCCTAGCGTTAGGATTTATTTTATTTATTTATTTGACTGGGACAGTGCATGTTAATGAACAAACATGACATAACATGTAAACATGCTTGATTGTAGCCTAAGGCTAATTTCCATCCGTTGTCCCAAAGGGCTGGGGTCACAGGATTGCTACTAGGGGTTAGAGCCGTGGTTTGGGTTTACAGTTTTAGTGTTTAGTGTTTGCTGGGTGTGGCATCTGCGGGGCACGGTTTCTGCGGGGCATCTATATTTATCATTGTGTTATGATATTTTTTATCTTTATCTGGATATATATATATCGGCTGTAAAACACATAAATATTGCCCATCAAAAGTATTGTTCCAGCTTTCATATACCGAACAATAACTTGATATAGTAATTATTGTGACAGGCCTGGTCCTACCTATTAAAGGTGAATTTTGTAGCATTTTTAGTGGAGGTTCCACCACCTGGTACCTCTATGTAATGTTACTGCTTTGTCTATAATGTTCCTGTACTGAATAAATGCTAGGTGGAAATGTTTAAAGTCATACCATGGAACTTTCCAGGCAAAGGAATAATATCTCCATGGAGACAAGCACGTGGTGGACCCTACCCCGGAAGAGTGCCACATGCACCATTAGTAGTTTTTACACACACGTCACACATGTCATACATCTTTGTCCATTACATTTTCTCTTTTTGCATCCATCTGCACATTATGTTTGTGTATCTCGAAATATCCCAGACATTTCCCGACAGACAAACCCACACCTACATGACACAGCTCTAGATTCCATCACACGCTGCTTACCTCACGGTCCGTCTGAGGGGAGCGTCCTGCTGCTCTGTGGTTTATGCTTGTTTTTCCTCTTTTGATTAGCGAACGTGCCGGTAGTTACCATAGCGAGAGCAGAGAGTGCCACTACGTCAATGGTGATCAAAATGAGTTGGTGTAATGCATTAATTTATTTATTAAGAACAAAAAAGCTCTCTTTTTCCACAACTGCCTTTCAGCAGAATTGTTAGGGACTGCAACATAGAGAATGAACTGCTGAATTGTATACCTTGATTTTATCGTATTTGTACTATACTTTGTGCTGCCCTGTAACCATTCACTACGGTAACTGGGTGTATCAAGCACCGACGACTGAAATCATAACTTATTTTGTTACTGTACTGTACAGAGTGGTCCTTGTGAAAGTAAATCTAGTATTTTCCTCTGTTCCATTATACCTGCTATATCTGACCTCTGTAGGCGCTTTTGCAAACCCAAGATGTTATTGACTTGACAATAACCTCTCACCTTATTATGTCTTATTCTGATTTGCAGTCCTTGGACTCAATCTTTGTTTAATCGTATTTGAACACATCTTCAAAATCCCCTTCTGTATTTCCCCTCCTTCTCTAGTCCATGGCCTTGTGCTTACCTCATTGTCCTTTTCACCCCAAACATTTCTCTTTACATTTCTATCTCTTCATTTTTCCTCCAGTTATATGTTATTTCCTCTCTGTCTTGCTTGCTCCGCTGTGTTTCTCCAACGTTGGTTAAACTGGTTCCAGTCCCGAACGTCTGTGGTCAGAAAGCCAACCCCCGTATTGCTGTTGAATGGCTGCCTGCTTAAAGCCCACATATATGTCCTAATAAGTGGTTGTGATGGGGATCTCCCTTCCACAGATAAACACTGCACGCTCCAGCCAGGACCTGGGTCTGTTACTAATAAAAATCACTGGCAGTGGGCTACGTGCATCCTCCTTTAACTTCAGTAGCATCCGTGCAGCCGGCTATGTGTGGATGGAGCAATAGAGATCTACATGTGTCCATAGGGATAGCAATAAGGCATGTAGTGCATGGTGTGTAATATGTATTTTCTTTGCTTTGACCTGACACTAAATGAGTTCACCTGGTCGCAAAATGAAACGCATTAGTTTTGCACTTCTGATGTTCTCTTATTCTTTCCCATTGTATTGATATATGGAGGTAAGAGACACTTAAAAGCTGAGTCAAAAGGAAAGAAAGAAGCTTCAGAAATAGACATGATGTTATATTTTTACTTTGACTATTGCCAAATTACCCCTATAGAACCACATTTTCTTGAACAAAACACACATGCTGTCAAAGTAAAATGGAATTGTTCAGTCTCTGTAGAGCTGCAGAATTAATCTCTATTGACAAATTGTAAAAACAGCATAAAAAAAAAACTCTCTATTTTGTTTAAGTATCGGTTAAAAAAAATCTAATATGTGATTATTTACAAATATGTAACTGGAATTTAGTAAAAAAAAAAAAAACAAACACGCTCACAAATTAGTTCTTGAAAATGATGTAGAGTGCACTGCCGTTGGATGTATTTCCACATGTTTTACTTGTCCCCTGTCTGATGTGTGAAGGTGAGGAATAATACTGCTTATATCGGCTCAGTTCAAAGGTGTGTGGAGCTGTCGGGACATCACCAACACCTCAGTAAATTCACCCGCGGTCACTGGAGTTCACACAGAGCTCCACATAACTGCTGCTGCTGCAAAAGCCGATTATTAGGGCCTTTCCTCCGCTATACCATTTAATCTCTTGTCCTCACATCGGGCTTGTGCTTTGAATAACTCTTTCTTTCAAGATGTCTGGGTGACAGCTGTTGATGCCCCAGCTCTGTAGATCCATATGAAATGCCAGTGCCTTTTTTCCGCACGCTCTCAGCTGGACTCCGTCTTTCTTGTCTTCCCTCCTCATCTTTCTTTTCCTCATAAAACTGCAAGTTCCCAGCAAATGATTCATTAGATGCTTCAGTGCACACTTGCTTCATCACTCACTTTAGTCGACTGCCAAGTGCCCCATTTCCCCGTTTGTTTACACCAGCCCAAAGTGCGGCGCTTTGCTCCGCTGCAGCAGCAGAGGATAAGAGCTGCTCCAGGCCACACACAGTGACACCCTGGGCCCACATGAGTGTACATTCATCGCACTGCTCCAAAACTCTTTCATACACTTTAACATACTGTTCGGTCTCTACTGTGGAAGCTTGGAGGGTTCTAATTAAGATAGATTTAGAGACCGTTATGTTTATGTATAGATCTGTTCCATATATTGGTGTAGTACTAGATTTCTAATTTATTTGAGTTGAATAATCATTATTTGCCTTGGTTTAAAATCTTAGGATTAGTTTTTGTATTGTTCTAGTCCAATCTAGATTTTGTTATGGTTTCATTCTCCACACTTAGTTCCGCCCTAATGCAGTTATGATTAGTGCTGGTGTTCATTTTGACAAGACTTGTTCCATAAAAAAAATTTATTCTTCCGTTGAAATCAAATGTATCTAAATAATTAAAGAATATATTTAATTCTGATAATTTTATTTGAAAATAATTTCCGTTTCCTTTAAGCTTTAGAGTGGCATTTGCAAATGTTGTGTGTTTTTATCTCGTTTGCCCTTTACTTTCAGGGTTCTAATTTCTAGTGTACACTCTTACTCTTTTAAATTTTGTGTTTTTTCTGAAAATGTGCCAGCATGTCATTAGCACTAAGCTGTGGGCAGAGCCAAGCCACTTGCTAAATGTCTTTAATTGCTCTGAAGTATTCATTTTACTGAATTTTCACAATGTAATTACTCTATTTTAACTCATTTTTGTGACTTGAACTTAAAGTTGTATCCTACAATTTTTGGCTAATGTTAAACTAGGACTCAAATATGAAAAGAAACATCAAAATCAGACTTTGTTTCACTCTAAATCACCAAGTGCTATGCTTTTCTCGACCAGTGGAAGATGAAATAAGGCCGGATTGAAGGGTCAGCCAGCATAAACATTGTCTTTTGTCAGTGCAGCAAATGAAACACCTGGTGCTGAGGAGCGCTCATAACATACTTCACAGTGTCTTGACACTTGGGATTAATATTGCATCAAATTGGTTTACAAATGTGGACAGCGGCTGTACAGAGTAAATCAAACACCCCCTTTTTTATTAAAGTTTGTCCCAGAATTTATGCTTTGAATGAGACACAATGACCCAAATGAAGACTACAGTGGGCTGAGAGGGCTTAATGCGAAGAGGAAGTGAAGATTTAGTCTGTGTGTCCTGGTGTAGCTTTGAGGTGAATCAGGTCCCTCCTGCA
>KN512502.1:6076-35612 GCA_000787155.1 Scartelaos histophorus | reverse complement strand
CGTTTATATTTTTGTTGAGTGTAACTGATAAACTAAATATTAAAATATCTTTCTGTGTCAATTGTGTCCACATGAAAGCTTGTATGTGGAGAGACGAAGCCAAAAACAGTGTCCTTCTATTGTCAAAGACTGTTCTTGTGTGGTCAGTGTGGCTGAACTGTCTTGCTCAGTGACACAACAGCTGTACACAAAACCACATTTTGTGTTCAGATCAATGTCGCATTGTTTTCCTAAGACCTCTTGCATATAGCTGAGATTTTTTATTACTTATTTTCTATTTTATTTTGATTTGTACATATACATTTATAAAGTTACGCCTTGCTTGATTTGACACCAATCTTTTGCTAACTTTTTTGTGACTTATTTTAGAATTTATTATTGCCATTTATATTTGCTTTTTATATTTTTACTCACTGTTATTATAATATATTGTGATGTTTGAGCCACTGTGCCCAAAAAATGCCCTTGCGGATGAATAAAATTAGTCTAAGTCTAAGTCTAACATTTAATTAACTATCATTAATCAATTTTGTTTTCTACAAAAGTTGGAACTGGAACACATCCACAAGCCTGTTTTTGTTCTCAGTAATATATTGCTTGATCACGTTCTTGGCTTACTTCTTGTCATTTCATTTACAACTCAACCAAGCTGAGTGGAATTCAATTAGCATTTTCTTTTTCAATCATTTGCTGACGACTCTTTTGACAACTTAATGGAGACACGTATGCAGAGGCGGAGAAATAACTAAAGTGTTCAAACTTTGACAAAATGTGTGTATTACAGATGCTCTGGTATTTGAGAGAGTTCCTAAAATGCAAAGGCTGACAGCTAAGTCATGGTCCTGAGCCTCTGACCCGTCTAATTGGTTTTTCAGTGTTAAAAAGAGACACATTTAAAGGCCCACTGTCATTCTCACTTCTGTTACTTTCACACTCAAATTGCTCCGTTATTAATTACTGACAAGAAACAGTTTTGAAACATTTATGATATATGGTGGAAGCGATGCACTGGTTTAAACTTTACATCTAAATGAAGGGTTCCTAATCTGATTCTCACCTGAGCACATGCTGTTTTTGTGTCACTGGGCATGGCACTCTCAAAGCCATAGGTCATATGAGGGTCACTGTTTCAACACCTGATCAAAGGATAGATACTAGTTGTTTCGGTATCGATTACTATCTGATTTTCAATACTTTTGACAACTCTTCATACTCCTGAACCTTTATAAGTTGCAGTATTTGTTTGACATTAAAGTTGCAAGTTGGTGTTAAACTAAAATTGAGTTTGGCTAGCTGTTAAAAGTGCATATAGGCAGATGAGCTCCCAAACACATACAGCAGTAGCGGCGTATTCAAAAAGAAAGTGAGTGAGTCAGCAGAGTGGCTCATAGCAAAGAGAATATGTAACCAAAAGAGATCAGAATTTCAATGTGTGTTTGTGGATCTGTACATTTGGCAAAGGAAAACTGAAGATGGACAGACTGCGCTTGTGTATTCCAAAAAAAGTTTGAAAGACACATTTTCAGAGCGGATATTTGCATGTTCTAAGCCCTGGTGTCTTGAGTTCTGACAGCGCTGAAGTTGAAAAACTGATACAAGTTCGCTGGGAGTTTTAGGCCTCCAAAAACAAGTGAAAACAGGCTCAAGTTGGTGATCAAAGTGAGCCAACGAACCCGAGCACGCGTCACCGCATAATCCTAACCATTAAAAATAGATTTGATAATACTTGTTAAACTGCTTTCAGCACGCAAAACAAATGTCGAACACATTGTGCCCATGCAAGCATTTGAGAAAAAGAAAACAAACAAAAGATGTCGTGTTGACTCAAAAATGTGTTTCCAAAAAGTTCAAATAGCTTAACATGAGCTCATAATATTTTCATTTTCATTTGAAGAAAAAAGTACAATAGCCCCACTCGAGTGTTTCTTGTGTATTAGCAACATTTTGAGGACTTTTTTTAATGGTTAAAAGCTTCATATTATGTTATATTATAATGTTTCATCGTCAAAAACATAACTGGGGTTGTTTTTTTGTTTCAGTCAGTTAAATAAACACAAGGTGCATATTTAGGCTGGGTTCTTTTCTCAAACAGAAAACACTTAGTTCCACCTTGTGATGTCATGTGAAGGGCTCCACAGTAAACTTTTAACACTTTCACTAGAATCATTTGGATAATTTCAGCACTGGATTTTCTCATCTCTACTGAACTAAAGGCAAACAGTAGCTGTTAACTTCATGACATCACCAGGTGATATGAAGGATTTTGTGTTTTGGAAATATAGACTGCCTAATAATACAGGGTTACTCAAACATGTCTGAATGAAACAAAACGCAACTCCACACATGTTTTTTTGAAGAGAACAACATTATATAACATGGCTTAAAGCTCAAAAGAGTACATTTTGTGTACTGTATTTTCCGGGCTATAAAGTGCACCGGATTATAAGGCGCAGTATCAAATAATATGTCAGTCGTGTCATTGTCCACACATAAGGCGCATCGGATTATAAGGCGCAATAAGCAAAACAAAACATGTGTCGGATAAATCGAACTTTATTCATTTACAATAACTCTCAGTTGTAGCTAACACAAAAATACAAGTTTAACAGTTGGTGATTTGGTGATCAACATTGTTCAGTTTTAACACTAAAATACAAACTGAAATCTGCATGGTGCATGTCTCTTAACAGGTGCATTTTGGGTCCTTGTACAGCACACGGCAGAACTACCGGTATGTTGCACAGTCGCCCTATATGTCGCCAACATATTACTCCTCCTGACTCGCCCACTAATACGTTATTAGCCGTAATGTGGACAACATAAAATCGGTTGGAGGTTAAACACAAGCAAAGGTCACACATAAGGCCACTGGATTATAAGGCCACTGTTGATTTTTGAGAAAATGTAATGATTTTAGATGCGCCTTATAATCTGAAAAATACGGTACTATAGGACATTTAATTGCTAATGGTGCTATTTTTTCATCACTTGAAACCAGTGGATAATATAGAAGATATGAGCATGCAACTATTTATGGGTTTTTTATATATGCCACTGTTGATGAGAACAATGGATTTGTACAGAAATAATTACACATTTTTGTATTTGATTTTTTCTTTTGTAATCTGCTGTACCTTTTGCAGTAACTATCTAATATAATATGACCAAAGAGTGCACACCTTTCCAAAACTACTTGAGCCAAAAAGAACCATCCTTTAAAAACCACACACAGTGAGTCTACTTTACAAAACATGCCACCTGCTCCCCTTTCATCAAAGCTCCTTCTAGTTTAGAGCCCCAATCAAACATTTACAACTACGTTTTTTGGAATATAATATCTTTGTACCTGCAGCTGCATATTTCTTCACTTTTCCTTGCAGTTTTTTAGCTAAATATCAATACTGAAAAGAATACATAAATAAAACAGATTTAGAGTTCCTGAATAGTCTTGATCACAATTAAAGACCACAGGGTAATATTAAAGGGCCTGTATCCTATTCTTTCCACGCATTTGACCTCAGTAACCTTGAGGTCAAAATAAGTCAGCTGTGTCTGGCTTTAATGATGTCCAATGTGTTCAATCATCAGAAAGTGCACATTAGCATGCTACCTTTACCGTGATGACCAAACTCCACACTGGCCCATGAAAGTTATGAAAAGTCCATATAAACTCATCGCAGTGAATATTAAGGATGCTCTGACTTATAATGTAAGAAGTTATGAAAAGTCCATATAAACTCATCGCAGTGAATATTAAGGATGCTCTGACTTCATAATGTAAGCGAGGAATAACTTTGAACCACTGAAAACCATTTAATTAACTAGTTCCGTTTGGCACAAATTTTGACCGATTTCACTCAAACTTGAATCCTAGGTTCAGACCCTGACCCTGAACAGATTGATGTAAAAAATACAAAAATTATGCATTAGCGCCCCCTAGCAATTTGCATAAACTTTGGCCAATTTCACTCAAATTTTAATTGTGTGTGCACCATAGACCGTATATATGAATGGACATAGCTAACGTGCTAACCGCCGCGTGCCTAATAGAAAGTGTGACAGGAGGCTCTTCTGGCTCCTTCTGACTCTGGCTCCCATTGACTTACATAAAGATCTTGTCGCCTCTCTCTCCGTAACTGCTGCTGTTAGCCTGGTCATTCTTGAAATGTTCGTATTAACCCGATCTAGATGATCCTGAATTTTTTCTTTCGATATTTTGTTCCTAAATCAAGATATGAACATAAAGGACCAATCAGATGCCTTCATTCCCAGAGGTCGCTCCCGCTAGCGTTAGCAACAGGTTTGATTGACAGCCGGTGCGTTTCATCGCTAAGTAAGCCCCCTTCCCGCTCTCCCGCCCCTTCCACTGTCGGGGGGAGTGGCCCCGTTTGGACAGGTTTGAATGACATTTACATTTATCCAATGACAGCACTACTTTTCCGGGTTTTAACTAGATCCATGGCTTTGACAAGTGGATCAAGACATTTAATAAAAGTATCATTGGAACGCTGCCATTTGTTTGTGGATTTAACTGTGTTGGCTGATAGTTCATCCAGAAGTGCATCTTTCAACTTTAACTTGTTAGACAACTTTTTTTTCTGGTTGTTGTACTTTTTAATTTGCTCCGTTAGTCTTAAAATATAGCGATAGAATTTAATTTACAGTTCGTCATGGCTTGTTCGGCCTGGCTCCAAATTTGCTCCTGTAACCGCATCGGGAGCCTCATTTGAGCGGCACTGAATCCTATGGGTGTCATCACACTCGCTTATACCACTCCTTTTATACAGTCTATGGGGTGCACTCAAGCCTGAACAGACTGATGCAACAAAATACAAAAATATTGTGACCACGTCCCTTTACAAACCGGAAGTCCGCCATTTTGGATTTTTTTTTTTTTTTAAGAAAAATCAGGGTTACTGAGGATTAGGATTAGGATAAAGGCTTGAGTTAGAGTCAAGGCTCTGGTTAGGGTTACAACTAGGGTTAGGGTTAATCTTAGGTTATATTAGAGTTGGGGCTACGTACGGGGTGCAGAGTTTGCAGGGCGCGGCACTTGCGGGGTGCGGCGTAGGCGCACGTGAGGGCCGATCATTGCCGCTTGCGGCTATATTTATTCTTGTATCCCTGGTTTCAATATGGCAGAAGCAAAGATCTAAAAGATATCTTGTTATTTGCAGTGTAACAAAGAGATCGTGATAAAAAGGAAGATGATAAGAAAACTGCTTACTCCTCTGCTCTTCCACACACTCTTCTTATATCATTTAGAAAACAGGAACCACAGTGGATCACGTCTAATGGCCTCCGTGAATTAGCTCTGCCACAGTAAGGACCACACACCATTAGTCAATTTGTGCACATTAAGGAGAACATCATTATATTTAAGACCCATGTGAGCTGCAGTCTTTGGAGTGGACAGATAGGGAGATTTACAGGAGCGAAGAAATAGCAATCTAATTGATAACGCAAACACTGAACAAATTTTCAAACCAAAGACAATTATTATTATTGTGAGAATATAATATAGACATAGATATAGATATCTATCTATAAATATATTTGTGTTGTGTTGTGTTGTGTTGTGTTGTGTTGTGTTGTTTTGTTTTGTGTTGTGTTGTGTTGTGTTGTGTTGTGTTGTGTTGTGTTGTGTTGTGTTGTGTGTGTGTGTCATAAGGGTCTAACATCTCGGTGGGTAAAGCATCCATTCATTTTAGTGGAGAAGAGCCGCAATGTCACACATTGTCAACAACTACGAGCTCAAAGGCAAACTGTAGGAGTTATATTGTGCCAAATACAGACATGAAGATGTGGAGAAGAACGAAGTGGCCCAACAGCTCAAAATTGTGTTTCTCATTGACTTGCCTGCCTGCTTATCTCGACTACACCTCCTACTAAGACGTGTGGCCAACTGTGCATTTTCTGAAAACCCACAGAGGTCAGAATGGGAAATGGGACAGTCTGCACCTCAGCCACACATGTGCATTGCATTGTGAGCATATATATATTGAATTGTTTGATGTTAAATAGAGCAATGTTACATCTCTAATGAAAAAGCATTGCTTTTTTTGGTGAACTAAGGCCAAGCAGTTTGGTCGAAGCATATAAGGCCCCATTTTACACTGCATCTAGTACTGACACTTTGCGGTGATATCACGCTGGAGGTGTTCTACATGTATGTCAGTGGTGGAATGTTCAGCAGTTTTCATGGTGACACAATGCACACATTAGCAAATATTATCAAATGCTTTAAGATGGCCTAAGCCTACATAATAGATTTAAACAAAACATATTCAGGAGCCTGTGACAATATGAGCATTCATGATTCTGTTTAGGTGTTTCATTTTCATCACAAAGGTGAGAGCAACAAACTGAAAAAACTGCTAATACTAGCTACCTTATGACAGTAACTTGAAGTCTGAAAGACTTTAAGAGCATAAATCATCTCACCTGTTGTAGTTCAAACTAAACAAGTTCAAATTAAAGTCTAACAAGCCTCAATTAGAGCAGTGCATACAGTTAGCATCACCCCCCCGGGAATGTTGATGGCATCAGTGGCAAAGGCAGGCCCCGTTATTACATTTTAATATACAGATAACACAGACTTACCACTTGACAAAGCACAACTTTTTCAAACTAGTATTTATGACTAGTATTATTTACCACCTCCACTCAGTGGGTAATAATGCAAACCAGCCAGACTCTGTAGACTCAAGTGGAGACAGACAGTGCTTGGAGGTGACGTTCTATTCTGATACTGGAGCTGTGTTTTATTCCTGTCATTCTCAAGCACAAAACATGTTCATGGAAAAGACGCCTCTGGGTGTTTTCACAGACACATTAATCATCTTTCCCATTTTTTTTGTTTTGTTCCTGTGATAGGAGCAGATCCACAGCTCACACCTGGTGACATCATGTAGTGTTGGAGCGTCGCAGTTCCCTGTTCAGACTCCGGGGGTAATTTAGGCGTCTGTGTTTCTAAATTTATAGCTGATTGGCCTGAGGAGGAACATGCACACACAGGACTGTTTGAGTGAATGCCATTTCTGAGTGTTTGAAATGATGGTAGAGAAGTGAAAGTATTATAAGAAGAACACACAAAATGAAAACACTAGGATTGTACAATTTTTGGGATTATATTTGTGATGTATGTTATGCTATATATGTATGACTTTGCCCATCTTGAAAAGCACTATTGATATTGTGAGATAACTTCATGCTGGGGCTGTTGTATGTGTGTGCATGATGGAATCAAATCATCTCACAAGTTGCAGTTCCGATCAAGTCAGTTTTTGGGGGCAAATTGAGTAAAACAAAACTCTGATTAATCAATTAAATTAAACAAAGACAATTAAACAAACAAGCAATTAAACAAATACGCACACAAAGCAGAATGTTAAAGACATGAGCTGCAAAGTTTCAATACAAGTGTTATATATTATTGTTTATATTATTTAAATCAGGATTTAATTCACAGAAAAAGTTGAGGAACTACTGGTTCCAAAAAGTGGTACAGACAAAATATTTCTTTTGATAAAGAGTTTGGATGCCTTGTGCAGGGCTACAGAAAGTTCCCAGTACAAATGAATCATTTAAAGTCCAGATACTGCTCAAATAGAAAGTTCTTGTTGAATCAAGGTGGTGTAAGTCCTCATTTGTCCTCATTCATCCATTTGTTGTAGCTATTTGACTACAACAGAAATTATTATTATTATTGATACTTTGCAGCTGAAGTCAACATCAACATTCCCTAGGGTTGTGATGCTAACTGAAAGCACTACTCAATCTATTTATAGAGCACATTTCATACAAAAATGACCCCCCAGGTTTCTAAGTTTTAATTTAATGCAGTCTGCCCAGAAAGAGCTGCTTTAACTAGAACTACAGCAGGCAAGATGATTTATGCTGTTAGACAAGTCTCTCAGACATCAAATTACAGTCACAAGGAAGCTAGCATCATCCAACAGTTTCAGTTTTTCAATCTTAAAATGTTTTCGGCTGCGTATGCTAATGTGGACATTGTGTCACCATGGTAACCCCTAAACATTCCGCCATAGCCATAAACGTAGAAGACCCCCAGCGGGATGTCACTGCAAAGTATGAATTCTGATTTGTAATAAATGTAAGAAAATTGTTAATGTCAAGATAATTATTACAATTTCTGAATGTATTTTTGAACCATCAGATTTTACATAGCAGTAACTATGCAATTTGAGAGTCTCTAGCTGATATCACAAAGTACACTTCAACATTTCTTATTCAAAATTTCATAATCAAATCCTGAAAAGTATAATAAGTGAGAGCTGTATTGATAAAAAGGTAGGCGCTACAGAGTTCCCCTAGATTTCCAGAAATGAACTAAAAGCAACAAAGGCTTTTATTATGATGATTTAATAGTTTCCCTGGGCTATTGAGTGCTACTTCAAAACTTTTTCTAACAATTTGAATGAATCAGAAACGTTATTTTTCTAATTTTCAGTCCCAAGTCTAAACTGAAAAGTGAACTATGTGTCTGCGTATGAGCCACATTGAGAAGACTGACAAGGAATTCAAAAGTCTATTCTAAAGCATATTGCCTAGCGTGTTTTTGTCAGTCATGTTCTGTTTTGTTCCGGTACATTTCTTTACACGTACATGAAAATACGCGTACATTTCTTGCACGCGTGTGATAGCATTGTGTGCCCTTCACTGCAGTGGGTGTAGCAGACCTTAAAATGGCATCAAATCACAGAGCTTCCAGTATCTATAATTCATTGCAGTGCCTCTAAACAAAGAAAGAATGCTCCCAATAGACACGCTTTTGGGGAGGCAACATGGAGACTAAACAAGTTGGATGGATCAGGCTTAGAGCTCACAAAAGGTATTACAGGGAATGAGTGACACACATTGAAATATAGGCTATTTCGTCCTGTCTGTTTTGTTTTTTTCTGACCCATATTAAGCATGAAACAGCCTGGCAAACATGTAAACAGGCCCAGTATGAATCACGCAGGCGTCCACAAAGAAACAAAGCGGCTTTCAAAACCAGTAAACATTTCTATTATCATGGTGAGCACCTGTAATCAAGCAACGTCAATGACAAAAGATATTCATGTAAAATCTAAAAACAGAAGTAAGATTACCCCCCTAGAAAACTAAAGAGGCATGCATGTGAACAGAGGAACACTGACCTACTATCACAAAAATGTCAATTGGTAAAAATAACTGTGAACGGAGAAAATATAAAACTTCATTATAATGGGGGAAATCATGGCAGCTGCACAAAAATGCCGTTTCAAATCTTTGACATGTCCAAAAATAAAAAGGTATTTCAAATGCAGTACCGGTATACATTCATATTTGATAGAGAACAACAGAGCGCACGTAGGCTTGTCATGTGGATTATAATATTGACTTATTGTTCTGTATATGAAAGCTGGAACAATGCATTTTGGGGTTCAGTATTTATGGTGTGCAGATTTTTCTTTTTCAATAGAAGGGAGATTTAATGCAATAATATTTGAGCATTCTCGTATTTATGTGTTGAAGCTGATGCATTTTAATGATACAGAATTTTGTTGTATTCACACATGTTTAAACTCACAAATCCTGCATATTTAGGCTGATTTCTTCTCTCAAATAGAAAATACTGTTCCACCTTGTGATGTTATGTGGTAATACAGGAAGTGCTCCAATGAGTTTTTAAATTCCATACAACTTCACAAGAATCATTTTATAATTTTCAGGTCTGGAACTGTCAATCCCTAAAGGTAAAAAGTACTTGTTAACTTGAAAACTACCTCTACATGACATCACAAGGTGGAACAGAGCATTTTGAGCTTTGGATCTGTAAACAGACTAATAATAAAGAATTACAGTGAATGAAACAAAACTCAACTCTAGGTGTTTTTGAGGTGGTAACAATATCCTAATATGTTTGTGGAGTATAGGATCTTTAAATTTTGTGTTGTGTTTTTCAAGGCAGCAGCGCAGCTTTTTTTCTCCCACATTTACCATAGGGAAATACACAAAATAAATTCCAAATGACCCAACATAAGGAGTGTGGTGATGGGAGCGTTGAATGTGGTGTTTTGCGAGGGAGGGTTTGTCTCTAATCCATTCATATGTCGCTGTGACTCATCTACACAGGACAGAAATAGATTTTCCCACCAACAGCTCCAACGAATGTTCCTGTTCTGATGCATTCACAGTTATATACTTAGCAACGCAAGCCATAAGGAACGCACTACCACAAAATGTACACAAATACAGAGGAGACATCCACAAAGGTGGGTAGTCTGTTTCAACCTGGGGCTTTAATTATCACTTGGATTGTTTATTGTTGTGTTTGTATTATGTAATACATTCTTTTCACTTCTTTGTCCTGACCAAAACTGGAAGTCTGTACAATTTTTTGCTCGTTAAAAGTCCAAACTATTTTAAATACAACAGTAAGAAGAGGTTTACCCTATAGCAATGTTCTAGTGCAAATAACAATGCTCTGCTTCAACACATTTAAGCCCCAATTTATACCAATGCAGTAACATCACGTAAGCGGAGCAGCACAATATACGCGCAGCATACGTTGTCATTACACTATGCGCTGGAATTCGAATTTTCTAATTTCTTAAATCACAACAGTCACGTAAACACCATGCACCACATCCAGAGTTTGGAGAATGACTCGTGATGGACTACGGAAAGTTTACAGCTGTGGAGGACAGATATAAAACATCAGACAGACATCAGACAGCAACTTTACAAGAACAACGTCTAAAGAGTGGTACAGACAACCAAAGTTAAATACTGAGTAATTCAATTAATGAAAGCACCACAGATACAGCTTGTTATCACAGCAAAGCATGGTTTCTCTTGTTGTCAACTTTTGTTTTGTGATTTAAAACATAATTCATCCAATAAACAATGAATACATAAGCAATGTAAAACGTTTAGTGATTAAACGTGAAAATATACTGAGGTTGGTGTCGCAGGAGCAGCTCTGTTGCCTCTGGTGTAAATTGATGCTTTTAAAAGTACGGGCCTATGTAGCTTTGCCTACGTTGCCCTGGCATAATTTCTGGGTTCTAGTTCATAGAATACACTTTAAATTAAATTAAATTTGACTTTTCTTTACATGTGTTTAACTCTAACAGTTGTGAATTTATAGTGAATTTATAGCTGCACCTTCCCTTACAAAGTCAACCAGGTCTACTGCAGCACTGCTGTCACCTCAGCACTTGTAGTCCTTGGAGATGTGGGTCCTGCACCACTGGGGGAGCAGACTCACTTAATGCTGAAGAATGTTAAAGCCTTAAAGAGCAAGACAGCAAAACCTAACAGACTAGCACAGAAAAACTAAAAACTGGATCAGCAACACAGCCTTGAAAAGTACACTCAAGCTGCGTTCACACTTGTCATGATTTGGTCCTAGTTTCAGGTTTACTTCCTGGTTTAGTTTTTGTGTGGTTTATGTACAAGTGTAAACACATGCTTATATGTATCTGTATTGATACTTTACCGTGACATTACACATGTATGTCTATGGCAGAATGTTCACCAGTTACAATGGGGATGCACAAAACTGCCAAAAGGAAATTAAACAAGAATTTAAACACATTTTCAGGAGCCTGTGATCAGTTGATGCATTGTTCCTGGTCATATTTAGATGTTTGATTTTCAACAAAAGGGTGAGTGTGAAAATCTGTTGGCTAATGCTAATAGGAGTTGCACAACAACACAAATCTCTTTTCTCTCACCTGTTACAGTTCCAACTAAACCAGCTCTTTTTGGGTCAGACTGTGTTAATAAATCTCTGATAAAGATTTGTTCAAGGGTGATTCTTGGAATAAAGGGTTTCCATTCAAAAACAATATCCGTACCTTTTCACATACATTTTCAAATTGTCTCAATCCAGTTGAAATTTTGCTCTGATTGTGAATATGCAACTGATCTGGCAGGACTGAACTTTAGTAACTTGAATAAAGAAAACACATCAAACACTGACAATAACATCAACTAGACGCGTCTAGTCTGAACTGCACTGACTGGAGCTGGCAGTGAGTGAGGGCAGAACGGAGTCAGATCAGCCTCAGCGGACCATCTATCCGGAGCCCAATGTTTACGAGACTTTTAACTCCATGAATTTAGCACAGACCCACACGCATAAATCTGTGTTATGCTGTAAACATGTCAAACAGAGATATACACTTTATAACTAACTGACTGTCAAGTTAACAGCAAGATGTGGGGCGAAAGAGTCCAGTGGCTCATAAGAAGCGTTTAATCTCTTCTAACATGAAACAAACACTGAATCATGACTTTATGTCTTTCAATGTTAATATAAAATTACAATTCTCCAACAGAATTTCATAGTCAAAGTTTTATGACAGTTAGCAGCATAGAAGAACCCATAAAACCAGTCAGCCTAAGATAAAGTACTTTCTTGTTTTAATATATGTCGGACATTATTATTGCATTCAATTACTATAGAAGTTCAAGCAAGGTAAACTTTTTTCAGAAGACCAAATTTAAATGGATTCCCTAAATCATTCTTCAGTCTGTATAGTGGTAAAAAGTGGAGGTACTAACTAAAGTGCTAAACTTCTGTTTTTGAAACTCAAGAAATAATAGTAATTTTAATCATTCTATCCATTTTTATATAATATAATTGAAATAAAACGGTGTACAGTTCTAACACCATATGACAAATCAATCAATCAATCAACCTTTATTAAACTTTATATAAAAATGTAACACAAAGCACTTAAAATCTGTAAAATATAAAAGCACAACTGTTTTTCACCTCACCTGCATCTATGAAACTTCAGAAATCTGCATACTTTAACAGAAAGCTCTTTAAAAAACTGTGCCAATGCATTTTCATCTTAATCTACAAAATGTGCAAAGCGTGACTTAAACATGGGCTGATCCTCGCCAACCACTTGTTACTGAGCCCAACTAGACCAAGCAGGACTATGCCAGGCCATAAGAGCCACTCAACCCCACAGAGAAACAGTGCATTTTAATGTATTAGGCTGGCACAAGACAGGCACCCACGTCATGGCAACTAAATAACAAAGTAAGCAATGTGTTTTATGTGAAAGAAACAAACTACTAGCTTTCCATGGTGAGACAAAGTTAGCTGATTGCCCTGGTAGCCAGTTAGTGTCTAAATGGTATGTAGACACTGTGGCACAGAGAAGAGGGACAGTGAATTGTAGTTGGGACAGAATTATAGCAAGAAAGAAGAAGATGGAGTTTACAGTTCTGCTTTAAAAGACTGTTCATGATTGCATTGTGTAAAGTTATGGCTGTGCGACTGAATCTTTATAACATAAAAACATAAAATGTTAATGCTAATGTAGTTTTTTAAAAGGGACTATTACATTACAAAACTGACACTGCAATGAAATTAAACAAAGAATTTGTGGTGTGTGGTACAAATGTCCTTGGCATTCTACAATAGAATAGACTGCATTATCTTTTGTCCAAATGAAGTGTATTGTCTATACATAAAAAAATAAGTTTTGGCATTATTGAAGATAATATTAACAATAAGGTTTTTAACATAGTCATAATGCTGAACAATGCATTATTCATTCACCACTACACTCACTGTACTGACTTGTACAAGCACAACCAAATGCTACATTCATACGAGAATAAAGTTGGTGTGTTGCCCAAGGAGGCATTGACACGGTATGCAACCGTCAGCCTGCATCGTTGTGGGCAAAAATCAGATAATAAACTGTATTAAAACTAGTATCAAAACCATTATTCATTTCAACAGGTTACTGATATTGGGGAGGGGGGATCACATAACAAGGACACATTTGATGCATTGTTATGCATTGAAAATTACAACATACTGTACATTTTTAATACAAATTTTTCACCAATTGGTTTAATTTTTAAATTACCATTGTTTTTTAATTTCCATCAGTATTGGTAATTAAAGTAGCAAGTCAATTCCTTAGTATCTAACTCAAGTGTCATCACAAGGTCAATACTCTTATCACTGAGTCATTGCCACCCAAACAATATGTATTATAATGAGTTGCTATAATTGACATTTACATAATAAAAGTTACACAAAAGAGCAAAGCTTTGAAAAACCTTTCCTACAGCGTTCCTACTGAGAAACCTTGAGACAAAATACCTTGCACCAGACGGTTTTCATCTGCTCCACTTAACCTCTCTGAAAATAGTCCTTAAAATAGCTTTAAAACATCAAAGGCTCTGTGTGCCTGATATGAGTTTGTGTTTGTTGGTGCGGGAGGAGGAAGTGCGTTTGGCCTATCATTGCACCGAGGATGACAACAGCGCCAAGCACCAACCCACTCATTAGAAACACTGTTTTAAGAGAAGAGCAACCTAAAAGCACAGACCTCCCTTACACTGTCAGGTCAAGACAATGTCTGCTGCTATTTTAAAAATAAATTGAAGCTCAGAGACTAATTAGATATTAAAACTTCTGTGTATGTCGATTTGAACAGCTATTGGTAGTAAAAAAAAAATAAATAATCAAATTCAGAGAAAAACGTCTGCTGCTATTTTAAAAATAAATTGAAACTCAGAGACTAATTAGATATTAAAACTGTGTATGTCAATTTGAACAGCTATTGATAGTAAAACAAAAAATAAAATTAAATTAAATTCAGAGAAAAACATAATATTTTCCAAATATTAAATACATTTCCAAACCAAATTGAATATAAAAATCTTACAATGTAATTTTCCAAAATAAATAATAGTATTTTATTTGATATTAGCTTAAAATGTATGGATTTATGTAAGCAGTCACACATGAAAAACTACTCTTTTTACTTCTGAAGAACACTTCAAATTGGTTTAATATAGCTGTTGTGAACTGGGTGTCCTTATATGTGGAGGACAAATTCTATGAATAATATGGATGAGAACGATGCCATTTGACTTTACAAAGAAGGGTAAATACCATTTCTTGGGTTTGTATCTTGCGTCTCTGTCTGTCACTCCGTCCCCTTCGCTCTGATTCATTGGCAGGTGCAGGATCAGTGATGTTTTGTGGTTACGGTACGACAGTGTGTGGTGGGATTAAAGCAGGTAAAGGAGACAGGAGTTTACAATAAGATCACATCATTTCTTCATGACAAGGTGTTTATATCACATTGTGTATTGAGCTTATTCCTTTGAAACAGAGTTTGAGACGTCAATGACAATTATAAATGGCTCAATAATCTTAAAATACATCTCATATTGTTACCAATTTTGCAGTGAATAAAAAGCACAACCGTTTCTAGCATATTTAGTAAATGAATAGAAATAATTTAGCTCTGTGCTTCTGCAATCAGAGCTTCTTGTTTAACCCAAAAGGATCTCTCATCCCGCCAAGATATACAACAGCCTCTTTTTACCAGAAAAACATCTAAGAATCTCACTGTTTTGTACCATCCCTGCGGCTATGGCAAATCGACACTGCATTATCAGGGGATTAATGGTTACTAAAAAACAAAAAACAGCCTGAATAGAGATCACAGAAGAAGATGGGGTGTCAAATTAAATGGTGCAGTACCAGATTTTTACTGTCAAAAACATGAAAAACAGAACTAGTTCATTTTAAAAGGCGCACTGTGTAACTTTTCTGGTGGAGGGTCCGTCAAATGCTCCATGAAGATGTTATTCCTTCGTCTGGAATGTATCACAGTATCATATTAAACCTTTGTATCGTCAGACCAAAATCAGACCAAGTTACAGTGCAGATCTGTGGAGAGGGGACCCCGCATAGTCAGTATGCCTGTTTTTCTAGGTATATTTGAGCAGTAAAACTACCTGTAATTGAGTAAATGTAAGGTGGAGCTGTATAAACTCATACTGTGGAAAATTCCAAGCAGCACAGTGACATATCCATAGAAGCAGGTGACGAAACCTCAAAGAAAAATTGTACATAATGCACCTTTAAATGGGTTGCAGTGGTCTAAACCCATCCCTCATTTACCATATACTTTCAAAGCATCGTAATTATTCACCACAATAAGTTTATCATTGCTTTTCACAACTTTTTGGACGTCATGGTAGTGCTGACAAACACTAGCATACTAAAGGTGCACTTCCTGGTTCTTTCGGATAGTTCAAGCAGACTTATTTTGCCCTCAAGAGCTGCTTATACATCTATATTTTTCTACTGAGACACATTTTGTTCAAATATATAGAAATACATTGGAAAAATTGAGTACAGGTCGTTCAAAAAGATGTAAAAAGGAGGTGGATTTGTGAGGATGAATGCTCTCCTATAGGGTGTCAGGCATGTATCGTGGGTGTGCTAAACAACAACCAAACAGCTACAAATCCCCTAGGCGCATTTTGAGAAGCCAAAGGATCTGGGAAAACTGGCAGAGCAAAAAACACAAGAGGAGGTTGGGTGGGTGGATATAGAGTATGTAATGGGGTGAGGGGGGTGCAGATGGGTGCCCCTTTTGGTGCTAAAACAAAAAAACGGCATGACATCATCGTATGGCAAGCAGCAAGAGACACCCCTGGGGAGCATAGGAGCGCGCCCCCATCCTCTTCCAACGGATAAAACTTGGGACAATGAGCTACTTATTGAATGCGATCCCCAAATCCCACCGAAAACAAATGAGGGCACTAGTGTGAAAAAGAGGAAAAAGATGGAGGGAGAGAGGAGGGATGAACTCTGTAAAGGGGCTCAAAGCAACAAAGCATCCCGAGGACATGTAGCGCAAGGCAAGTAGAGCGTTAGACAAAACTGGCTTTGTCTGATCACGCTGGTGGGTGGTTGGTTGGTAGCGCAGACACAAGGCTTTCCAAATATATTGATCAGCCGCGTAATCCCCGCAAGGAAAAGATGAAAAGATGGAGGAGTCGGAAGTGTTGCTTGTAGCGTAGGGCAGACTTGACAAGAAAATGTGGGTGGAAGTTGTTTTTAGCTTTGAGTGGAAGACTGTAAGATGCGTGATCACAGTGTAGAGTCCAAAAGGTGTTGTTTAATTGTGTTTCTCATCACAACGGTTTAATACGTGGAGTCAGAGGTTTCGTGGAGAGTGGGGATGTTTTGAAATAAAAGGCATCCCATTCACAAATATCATAGGGTTGTAGTTTACTAAATAAATTCAAAATGATTAAGGCTATGTATCTGACCCAAACTGCACTGGGGTTCATGTAAAAAGTACATTATGCATTTATGCAGAAAACAGTACTACTAAACAATTCAGGATGCACCAGTCTAGCTTTTTGAGTTCCAATACTGATTACGAAATTATGATACCACCACTTTAAGTGTCTGCCAATGCCCAATATCAACTGATACCAATGCAAAACTGATCAAATTTATCCCTCAAGTAACAGCAGAACAAATTTGTAAAAATAAATATTATAATATGATGGGATTTTTAGGGACAAATCTTATAACATTAATTTGTATGCCCAACCATGATATTGGAAGAACAGATATTTGGAAGGCGATAACTGATTCAGCTAAATGTTCAGTATTGGTGCCGATATGCAATACCAGTACTGTATTTGATTAACCTTGTGAATCATTAGTTTATTTCGTTCTTTTTACATAGAAAATACAAATACCAAATGTTCACCTAACTCACTCACTCACTTCTTTCTGTAGTCCCAAATAAATCCTTGTAATCTAAATAAAATGGTCGACAAAGACACCATCAACAGCCCTAAAAAAATAAATGAGTTCATCTACAAGTGTCTCATGTCTGCTGCTCTGATAACAATGCAAACAATAGAAAAACCTGGCTTGAAATTTGTTTTATTTCTGGCACAGAATGTAAGTAGGAAATAACAAATAAGTGTTTTCCTGGCAGTGTGAAAGGTAGAATTATGTAACCATTGGCGATAGCGAGCTGCGATCACAAACATGATTTTTGTAACAACTCAGACTCTGGGAAGTGGAAAATGAACAGCAGGGCATCTATGATGCTCACAGACACTTGAATCGTATGAAATGGAACACAGCTGGAACCATTACGAAAGCCTAAAATGAGTATCATAATTTGTGAAGAGAACAAAATTATTCATGCATTATTTATTTGTATCAAAAATATAAAATTTGACATTTAAAAAGTGAAGTTGTGGTGAAAGCTAAACAGACGCCTACTTGGGTAATACTTCACTCATAGTATGTTTATGTAGTATGTAGTTCATAGTATGGCATTAAACTTATCTTGCATTTATTCAACCTGGCACCTACTTGTCTCCAAAAAGATACATAAGTTAAATGCCTTACTATGGAAAATCCCTTGGTAAAGACAGCGAAGACAAGGACGTGACACCATTAGGTCAAGTTACAAGTCTAATCTGTGGTGTTTTTTTTTTTAAATTGGAATTGAATAAATGGGGAATAATCCACCAAAAAAAGTTACATATTGCACATCACTAATCGTGTAATGATGTTTGGTTCACTAAAACAAATTCGAAAACAAATTCATTTCAAAATCCAAATGGACTTCTGCATGCATTTAAATGTGTACTGTGTATTTATGCAGAGAATTCAGTAAAAGTTTTTTTTTCCTTTTTTTTTTTTTTAAGTAAATGTAGCACAAGTCTCTGTGAGATTTATGTCTCGGTCCACTTGAGTAATATTTCAAATCCGACAGAAGTCAAACTCAGTACATTTGCCTTTTGAGGTTTGAAACTTGGAAACTCGTAACTTTATCAATTTCCATTGCGTACGTGTGAAGCTGTAAGTTAAAGATAGTCTTAAAGTGTGAAGCGGCGCATGAGGAGAAGCATTAGCTCACTGGCTCAGACTGAGTGCCTTTTGCAGCTTGGCATGTCCACAATAAATATTAAAATGAGTGGTGGCTGTGGCGCAGTGTTCTGTATTATAAATGTCATCCTCCCCCCTCCACTGTGGCTCTGCAGCCCTGAAGAATACCACGCAACAGATACTGAAATGAAACATGGAGGGACTTTCAAATGCGTAAAAACATGTAGAAAATAAAATAAAACTCTTCCACATATATAAAAACAACAAAACAAATGGATAAAAAAGTATATAAAAACTACAAAAGTGTGTATGGAGCTAATCTGATTTTTTTTTAAATAAGTAAGGATTAAACAACAAAAAGCAGTGCATTATACTATTTTAACTTATACTACTGTAATACTGGTCCGACCAACTGAAAATAGTTCACATTTAAATCTAACAAGCCTTTGGCTGTCCATGGATGTAAAATGCATGAGTTATTTGGGTTTTAGCTGAAGATAGTCACTCCTAACAGTTGTTCATTTGTTTACCCGTTGCTATGGTGATACTCACGTTGTAGTGATACAGACCTGTGATTAAGTGTTGCCAAAACTATCTGTGTAGTATCTTAATTGTCCATTGTAAAGTGCATTCATCTAAATTTAAATTTACATATTTATTTAATCTATAAAATGTAAGAAAAGCAAACATTAAGTTAAACAAAAAATAGTGGTGAAAAAAATCTTATTATCTGGCTTATATTAGGGCTGTAATCAACTAAAGATGTCCATTCGATTAGGAGACCAAAAGGGGGCATGGCAAAAACTCTCAAAATAATATATCTCTATGTATTTGTCCCAACACACAAGACTATAACTGCATGGGAGTTCATGCTAATTTGTGCTATTTATGTTGAAAAAAGGAAATAATCTATTTACATAAATGCCTTTTTACATATAAATACAAAAAAATACAAAATCTTCAGATAACTCACTCACTAACTTCTCTTTTCTGCAGTTGTCCATTTTAAGTTCTTATAGCCTAAACAAAATGATTAGTAAACTAATAAAAATGTTGGCATAGAGATTCCATTGACCTACAGCCCTCATTTATATGGAGGAGAGGACCACAAATAGAGGAGGTGCCAGAGATCTCAAGGGGCTCCCCAAGGCTCATCTGGCCTGAGGATGAGGTCATCTAAAATGTTACATGGGCAAATTAAGCAATAAAAACAAGGAGAAATTGCATACAGAAAGCACTCTAGTTTGATCTAACCATATTCTAACCGATTCCAAGATGGTGGTTTGGGACGAGGGTCCCAGAAAATTGATCAAAGTCATCAGATCAGTTCATTTGAAAACCACAAAAAACACACTGTTTCAATTAGAAATCATGTCGCAATTAAACCTCCAGGAACATAAAGCCAAACTAGCTCATTTTGAAAAGATACGATCTGCAGCCAGTAATCTTTTTCCAAATTTTTTATTCAAACTCCTCATCAGTGACAGCCCTGTATCATTCCCAAAAAACTGACATTCACAACAGCAGAGTAGCTCCTAAATGGCTCAGTTCAGAGTTCTCCAAAAGTGTGCTTTGACATTACGCTGTGAGCCAGTCTAAATGATTTGCCAATGCAGCATTTTCAGACAACAAAGACAGATTGAGTTAGCTTCCCAAACGGCTGCTCGGAATATGATCTCTTTCAATGTGAACAGTTTTGTTCTCTGCGCGCCTGACACTCAAACCACCACATCCTTCAGCCGTAATGGCCTATTGCACCAGCTGTGGGTAAGGAGCAGTCCCCTCCCCTCAGCATATACCAAGAATCAATTACCTGGAGACATATGCATCTATATATAAACCTCATATTTACCCATGTGTTGAGTCTCAAAAGCTATCAGTTCACCATTTGAAACAGAAAGGTTGAGGGAGGCAAGTTTGACATGGAAAAGCTTTTTTTTTTAAGTTAGTGGTCATCAATCCAATTAGAAAATAGAGCAGATAGTTATAAAAAGCAATACTGGCTGTCATAATCTAAAGTATATTGTTGCAAAAATGGATTCGCTATTCACTCTTGAAGGCACTGAAAAACTATAGTACATGTAACACGTGTATGAGTGAGCCTTAATATTGACTTAATTAAACTGGTCAAAAAATGTATAGAATGATTTATTATTAAACCAGATCACAATTGTTTCCCTTGTTTTGCTGTCATTCTAGCACTGCTTCTTGGATCTATGGCTTCTGAAAATGTTAACTCACCAGTGTTTCCTTTTTTTGTCCAATCCAATCTTCCTGTGTGTTCAGTTTGATTTCACAAGAACTTGTGGAACAAGATGTCAAATGCCGACATTTTTATATAGCTTTTCCACCTTCAGTGCTCTAAAAGCGCTTTATATTAGGGAACTTAACACTTATTCACATACATTCATACACGAGTGTATGCAGACACTGGGGGCAAGGTGGGTTAAGAGTCTAACCCAAGGACACAACGACATTATTCATCTGTGGAAGCTGAAATCTCACTGTCAGAAAGTGGAACCAATGATGCTTATGATCAGATCAGTCAACAAACACCACCAACAGAGCTACTGTCACCTGAGATCTTGACCCATACTATTTCTTTGTATCTTTTATATTGTCTTAAAGAAGTAACTAAAGCCATCTAATGTTTCAGAAAGTTTACTCTTCAATGTTGTTATACCCACTTGTCATTCACCCAAGAGCATGATGAATAAGCATTAAGGGTCCTATATTATTCAAAATTGATTCTTTAAGCTTTAAAACATGTTAGACTATTGTTCCATCACCAAAAACACACCCAGAGTTGTGTTTTGTTTCATTCATCCACGTTAGCGTTATCCTGCATTATTAGCCTATTGAAAGTTCAAAATGCTTTGTTCCACCTTGTGATGTCACGAAACGGTCCAAGATTGAAATGATCAAAATGAATGCGCAGTTACCGTATTACCACATGACAACACAAGGAGTGTTTTCAGTTTGAGAGAAGAACTCAACCTAAATATCAGTGTGTGTTAAACGTGTAATTGAAATAAAACATAACTCCAGGTATGTTTGTGATGAGGAAGAATAGAAGAATAGAATATAATACAATAGAATAGAAGAAATAGACTAGGAAATAGCATAATATGAGCCCTTTAAACAAAAACAATAGGGAACCACTATATGGCAATACAGCCCTAGCTTGATGCATGCTTATTTAATATTCTAAAACACATGAGAGCCAGTGTCATCTCTCATTTACAGTATCCGGCCTCATGAACAGTGCATTCAGGCTGTCACATGTTGTTTATTGGATGTGAAGCTTCGTCTCCTCCTCCTCTTCCTCAGGGAAAGTCCTAATGAAGCCAGGCCCTGGTCACATGGGATCTCCATATTCAGCTTTCAACCAATCAATAATATTCAACAATTTCTGTGTTGCACTGTATTCGCCCTTATTTCTGTTCCAGTAGCATTACATTTACCCATTACTTCCTGTTTTTATCAACAAATCTAACAAATTTGATGTTGACATAAATATACACTTTTTAAATTTACAATAATTTAACCACATGAGTAAAATCTTTAAATGGCCGATATTTGACATTTTCTGATTTATGAGATAATGTTGTTTCCTCATCACACACAAACACTGCATATTTAAGTTCTTTTCTAAAACACCTTATGATGTCATGTGGTAATACTGTATTTTTAAACTCCATATACCTTCACTAGATTTTTTTAATGTTTCCACTGATCTAAGGTAAAAGGCAGCTGTTAACTTGAAAACTATCACTTCATGACATCACAAGCTTCCTAGATGTAGGCAGACTAATAACTCAAACAATGTGAATGAATGAACCAAAACAGTTTTTGAGGAGGTAAAAGCATTACAACATGGCTTAAAGCTCACAAGAGTCAATGTTACGTAATATAGGACCTTTACATTTAAAACAAACAAAAACATGAATAACTTATTATTTTGAGTAAGTTCAATGTTTATATAACTATTATAGAATTGTACTTTCTTTTAAGTTAACACAATTTAAAAAAAACTCATACTAAAAGCACAATAAAGCTTCTCCAAGCTTCAGCAACCCAATCTGCTGTTTCTTCATAAATAAGTATATTTTTCTGCACAATCTGGTGGTATATGCAATCATACAAGTTACTGTCTTTTTTATATTTTGTCTATTGTCCTCAGTCAGAAAAGAGAGTCTTATAATTTTATGTCACAATGAATGACACTTGGAGCAGAAATTAAAAGATAATTTAGAAACAATCAATGAAGGATTTTGACAAATATTAAATTCAATTATTAATTAACTTTGGAAAGTTTGAGAGAAAATAAATTGTGTCAAAAAACCGTAAAGTCTTTTTTTTTTTTTTTAAGTAAAGTTTAAGCTAAAGTATAGCGTTCAAACTCCACCTCCATCTCTACTACCAACCATTTACAGGTCAACAGTGCCACCTGCGGGTCGAAACAAGAACATGCACATGAGGAACTCCCGTTGCACTTTTAAACTAGCCCCTTTGTTGCCTCCTGCAAGATATCTCCTTCCACATGGGAAATAGTGTGAGTGGATTTAAATAAATTAATACCAGTTTACAAAGCCTCAGGGAGAAAAAATGCAGAAATGGTTAAGGACAAAAACCCTCCTCCACTGCTCCCAAGTAAAAATAATACTGATTTTTCCTGGAGTGTGACTACAGGCGGGTATTTAAGATGGGAAAAATTTAAATATGTCAGCTCTAATTCCTCATTTAGAGCGTCTTGTCTCGAGGGACAGGAATATAAACCAGCGTGAAGAAAAGAGACACCTGACTAGTCATTTGGAACATCACTCTCCAAGCAACAAGGAATAATCAGGTTCACAAACAAGAGAAAATCGGCTTTGGTGTGGTTAAAAAAACCTAAAAAAAAACAGAAAAGTAGGTCTATATACAGTGTTGGCGCATGTTTTCATATGGTGACCAGGAGAAGCACATTTTTGTTAGCAAATTTAATTTTGGGCTAATTCTCTATGCAATAGTGGTATAAAACACAAAGTTGGATGTTTTTCTATATACTTGCCCAGAATGTGGCCACTATTCTTAATAATGTTACAAATAAATACAATACTGAAAACAAATCCAAACATTAATACATTATATCATTTGCTTGGATGGACCTACAGTATATAGAAATCTTGATTGTTGCAATTGCAAAATTCTACATGGTTTCCCTCACTGAATAAATGTTGCCCTGAATGTTAAAATGCAGACACCACATTTCGCTAAAGAAAATAGTGAACGTAATTATATTTATTAATTTTCACCTCTCTTAATAAACTGATAAATTATGTAAAACTATGAAAAATATTTAGACACTATCCTATCAAATAAAGTTATAATGCAGGCTGTAGTTGACTAAAGAAATTCTTGGTCGATTAAAGACGTATCTCTGTGGACTTGACCCACGCTGCACTAAACTACACCTGCACGGCAAAAATAACTATTTATCCTGAAAAAAACAAATTGACACCCTCACTAAAAAAAGAAAAGGCAAACTGACTCCCTCACCAACGTCTTCTGTTGTCCAGTATACATCCTTATAATCTAAATACAATGATTAGTTGATTAACACGACACCAACCGATTAATCAACAAGCCAACTAATGGTCTACAGCCCTAGTGATAATTAGAAAAACATGTCATACACTTTAGTATGAAGCACGCAACATCCATTATGTTTCCTTAAAAGTATTTTAGACCCTGTTCTGTTTGACACTGTTCTTCTTGGATGAAAGCCCAACAACAAAAGCCAAATTCAGTCCAATTCTGGCAGTGGACAGAGCCTCTCCAGAGAGCAGCGCCGCCCTGGAGGATGCAGATAACAAGCTCGCTGATACACTACACTTACTGCGGAGCCAGATGTCTGTCTACCTCTGGGTCAAGGCACACACCAGTGGGATTAGCATCTATTAGCAATGAAACCGGGCCAGATTGGACGAGCTGCTCATTTACCACTAAGCCCCTAAACTGACATCTAGTTAAAATTAATGACTCTACTCTTAGAAGTAAAGTGCCAAATTGAAGGTTGAGTGCAAACCTGCCCTGGCTTGATCCCAGTTTAGTTCTGATGAAGACTAGACCAGTTCTAGTCCTAGTTATAACTGGGGTTTGTAAATGTGTAAATTTAACTTTTGAAGAATCTGTCAGAATTCAAAAATTAGGAATAAGATAAATTAACTAAACTTGGATTTAGGGCTAGGAAATTTGTGATCTGATCCCAGGTGAGTAGTTTAGAACAAACCAAGTCTAAATGAAAACTAAACTGGCCTCAAAACAGGACCAAAATAGGACCAAAACAGGACCAAAACAGGACCATACCAGAACCAAACCTGGACAAATGTGAGCACATGGTCACAGTCTTGTCCTGGTTTAGTGCCAGGTTTAATACTAGTTTTAATGTATTTTAAGTGTAGCCTCATATGTGAATGTACCTCACTCTCCTCACTGCGGAGCCCAAGCTGGAGCACAGCACTGGGAGACTTCATCTTAGACTGGCTGGACTGGGCCATCAGCAAATTCAACTGCCACCCCACGTAATCCAGCTGCAAGACACAAGCAAGTAAACATTATTTACACATTTAAAAAAAAAATCACAAAGACCTTTGCAGAGAGAAGGTAAACTAAAATATAACACTGAGGTAAAAATTTTATAGAATAGAAATACAGTAAAATAACAGAATTTTCCAAAAAAACAGAACATGGGGGCACTTCCAGCTCCATCGATTCCTGCTCCAATGCACTTTTGGAAAAACACTGCCGCTCTTTCTGTAACCGCTGCTATCAGGCTTCTCAATTTGGTCTTAAAAGGTTCATATTAACCCACTCTACATGATCCTGGTGTTTTTATTTTGCCATTTTGTCCATAAATCAATTCCTATTTCCAATTTGAAACTCGACTCCAAATTTACCCCTCATAATTGCTACCAACATTTGCTTAAATTTGCTTTGTTACAAGTTACAGTACCTGGATCGAATTTTTATTACTTTTTGCAGTCCCTCTCTCTGACTGGTGGTTTGAAATAAAGCTTTGACACCCCATCAACGCACAGTAACCTCTGATATATGTGTGACACTGAGTGGAGGCAGGGCAGTAAGTGTTTTATGATGGCGAGAGAAGCTGTGATAAAACTGCATCTGAGTTATGTGGTCTCAGGCCTGTACAGCATCAGCAGACAGGTGTGGTGTCAACAAGGCACTGCAAATTTTATTTATGCCCACAACCAAATGAGAAATATTTTACAAGGGGGATGTAAATGAAAAACATTATATTACCAAGCGAGATGCACAGAGCGACCAAATGCACTCAGGTGTGTACAATTCACTTTAAATATCTTGATAAATATTTTATTACTATGTGCTAGCAGTAATAACATGGGGGCCAGAAATACATACATGTGTGTCTATTGACTTTCTGCATTCAGATACAGACTATATTGATACAGTAAAAAAACAACATAAAAAATACCTGATAATAAACTTATATAAGAAAACTTAAAAAGAAATGACAACAAATTTGTCATTGTAATTAAAAAGAAATATGTAAATATTATATATATATATATATATATGTGTATAAATATTACACTGTTTGTCTGCAGAGTCACACTGTAGATGCAGAACTTTTTAAAAAATCTTTAAAGAACTACAGATGCACTTAATTAGTTATCACTGACTTTCCAGGGTGACCGTAAAAATATTATAGCAGTTTTAATAGGTTGGAATCAGTGTTATGACACATTATCATTAATAAATCAGGTTGGCACTGTTTTCCCGTTATGACATCCAGGACAGCTGTAAATCAGGCCCATAACCATAACGGGATGAGATGTTGGCGGTTTGAGAATTAGTGATACCAAGTGAATCTTCCTATACCATATAATAGCTTTACCTTCTTGGGTGCAAAGATATTGTGCTTTAGTTTCTCCACCAGCTCAGGTCCAGCACTGGCCCAGGTCTGAGCAAAGACTTCAGCTTTGTCCTGGTTTAAATTAAGGGACTCCAACTGCTGTTGTAGAGAAGCTGGCTTCACATTATGGTACACAGCCTACAAATGGAAGGATACACGTTATTATTATTATTAGTGTTGATTCTGTTGACTTAAATATTTTGGTCATAGTTTTCATAAATATAATATTTTTTTATGTCTAAAAGTACATAAAAACTAAATAAAAAGGGAAACATGTCTCATACTTTCATTCAAAATACAACAGTGACACCAACTGGACAAAAAAAGAAAATCATGTAGCTGCATCTTTCATGTGGTACATATAACAACATTTTAAATGGCAAAATTACCTGTTCCAATATGAAAGCCGAGGTCTCCAAAACAAGGCTCAGGGCTTGTTTATCAAGAGACAAAGCAGACTCTAGCTTTTGCTCCTCTTCTTCACTAAAAGTCCTCTCTCCCTGTGGACCATTATTCATTAGGTTCAAGTCTTCATACAAAAATACAATGAACATGGCATTTCCGTTTTCAAATTTGTGATTTAGTTTTTATTTTTCTTCGAGTGATGCAGAAAAAATGAGCCCCTGTCTGTGTGAATGTTGGCCAAACCTCCTTGTCAAAATCTGATCTCATCAGATCTCTGAAGCTAAGCAGGCCTGGTTAGTACTTGGATGGAAGATCGCTGGGAAAATCAGGTGCCACAATGGGGTGACAGTGGCAAAAATTGTGTCTTTAGGCAAGACACTTCATCTACATTGCCTAGTATGAAAGTGGTGTGAGTGTTGGTGGTGGTCAGAGGGACCAATGGGGCAGATTGATAACCTCACTTTCATCAGTCTGCCTCATAGCAGCTGTGGCTACAATAGCAGTTTACCACCAATACCATCATCATCATTATTATTATACCACCATCATTATTATCATTTATATTGTTTTATTACAGTTATATTTGTTCTTTGATATTAAGAATCATTTAAAAACACAGGAAAAAAATAGGACTTCAGAGGGAGTAAAAATACATACATAATACTTTTTTTTGTATAGCCTAATAACTGTCGTAGTAATTGTCTTGGCTGTGTTCATCATTGTACACACACTACATCAAAATAGTGACGCCACTAAAATAAAAAATATGGAAGCATGGAAGCATTCATTCATGTCCTATTTCCATCCTGATCTGAACCCACTTTAGCTCTGATGTAGACTTGGTTTGGCTCTGTTTAAGACTTGGGTCTGGTCTAGTCCAGGTTACTGTGAAACCGGACAGTGCACGTACCTTCAGGTGGAGTCTCTGGATGATGCGCAAGATCAGCCTGGAGAACTTATTCACGTCAATGGAGTTGATGAATCTCACAGCTTCTTTTATGCTTTAGAGGAGATCACAATCGCATCAGTGAGGTATAATTATTCAGTCAGACAACTTGAATACACACAATTAAACATAATTAAGCATATGAGTTACGTTAAACTATGTAAATAAAGAAAGATACAATTTGTAGAAATGCTACTAAATGAAACTGAAATATAAAGCAGAGCAGTAATGACAGCATAACAGAAATGCAAAGACGCGTTTTGAGTTGTTAAAATGCCAAATGCACAGGAACAGTTTATGAAAGGATAAATTATTTATGTAGGATAAATCATGCAGCTACAGAACGGGTATAACAGGCTAAACGCTAAAAGCAAATAGGAGATCGATCACGCGAAATAAAACAGAACAAACCTCTGTGTTTCTTTGATAATTGAGGCCATGTTAATGAACAAAGAGAAGTTTTAATTGTCAGAAAGAAGGCTGCAGCATCTTCTACATGCTCCTTCCTCACTGTACAAGTTTACTTCCGGGTTGTCACGTGACCACGATCACGAGACCACATGCGCACTGCCACGAGACCAACGTTAACAAATACGCTTTAAAATCATGGATCGATTAAATATATACTTTATATCTATAGAGTATATCTGGTAGATATACTATATTATATTATTATTACTATTTATAACTAATATTATTACACACCAGATTTGTGCGTAACATCGGGATTAGTATTATGTGTAGTAAAACAGAAATATAATAGGCTATTGTTCTTGGAATTCAACTTTATTTTTGAAGAAAAAGAAAAAAAAAATACAAACTCATGCTCATATCCAAAGTAAGATAAAAAAAAAAAAAAAGAAATAAGATAATAAAAGATTTTAAGATATTTTTCATACCATAAACAAAAAAAAAAACTAAATCATTATATTTTTATATCCATCACACAACACTTCTTATTCAATAAAATTTATTGTCTTGTAATATATATTTGATGATACAATAAGAGTTTAATTTATTCAATCAAGCAGTCTTTTTCTATAATAGATATAATTTCTTCACTTCATCGATTGATTATTTGGTCTGAAAAAAGCAAACCAATATAAAACTGCCCCCATGTTTTTCACCATCAGCACATTAGTTTAATGTATACAACACAAACAAAACAATTCATGTCACAAACTGTCACAGATCTGTAGCAGGCGCAACTCAACATTAAAACTGCACTATGGAAGCTTTCTGCTGTTGGGTTCATTTATCTTCAAGGAGACGTTATGGCTTTGCCAGGAGTGTTCCACAGTATGATATGTAAATGCCTTCATTTCAACTAGTATCTGATGTCATCAGGCCAAGTAACATGTCAGATCTGTGGAGAGGTATTTTTTAAACAATTAAATAAGATATAGTTGAATAAAATAAACTGCTATTTGATATTTAATGCAATACTGTGGAACATTTCAGGCACAGCAATAACATCTCCTTGGAGACAGGCAGGTGCCCCCCACCAGCAAAGTTACATAGTGCAGCTTTAAGCACTGACCTCCAT